>KZ510511.1:0-11553 GCA_002844005.1 Limosa lapponica baueri | reverse complement strand
GCTGTCACACAGCAGCAGAGCTCAACTCCTCAGAACACAACAAAAAGCTGGACAAAATTGCTCTTTTTCCTGCTAGGCATAAAAATAAACACCCATCCTTGCTTACCTCTGTCCTTGCAGAAATGCCTTCCTCCATCCAGAAGCACAGCTATCCCATCAAGACCTGCTGTGGCTTCACCTTCCTTTTATATGTGACAAGGGCAGCTGTGCTAGAAATTAGCCCCAGCTGCATCTCTTCTGCACTTATTTGACTTCATCTTGCCCAGGGAAGCCTGCAAGCCGGTGGGGAGGTTGTGCTGGGGGTGATCATCCCAGGGCAAGGAATTCAAGTGGGGTTTTTGTAGGTGATGCTCACTCAGAGGCCAGGGCAGGTCAAAAAAGCTGTGGGACCACTGGGGAGTTTCCAGCCTTTGAGGTGAAATCCAGCAGGGACTTTTCTTCCTGGATGATTTGGGGGAAGACAGGGAACCCAAGGCTGAAGGGGATCCCCATTGCAAAGAAATCCACCCCATGGCGCAGGTGTGATGGGGTGTCCAGACATCACAAGTGGGGACAATACATGAGTCTTCCTAGCACATGCCTCCAACAGCAGCTGAAGAGCTTCAAGTGACTGGTCTGTGGTTTATCTGCTTTGCAAGTTCAGGCATTAGCAGATCTTCCAGTCGCTGGTTTTGCTCATGTGAAAATACGCTGACGTATAAAGGCAGATAAATAAGAAGTTGAGAGAAACTAAAAATAAAAGAGAAGGGACTTATACCCTCATACTCCTTACAGCTTTGAAAGGGTCTCTGCAGGGGACAGAGAGGCCTGTGGGTGCTGGCTCACAGAGCGATGGGTGAATACGAGGGCTCTGGCTCCCTGCTTTTTGCTGAGCAGAAGTCAGCGCCGCATCCACCCACTGCGAGCCTGGCTTGGGGGGGTAAAAAACGGGGGGGAGAAAGGTGCTAGCCTGCCATGTCCTAGGGCTGGCCGGGGCTGAGTGTGCCTCGTCCTGCTCTGGAACCCTGTCCCTCGGAGGGGTCCGTGCCTTTTGGAGGCGAGGAGGGGAACCAGAGTGCCCTGATTTATTAGTACCTCGAAGCTGTAGGATGTGAAAAACAAGCTCGACCAGGGAACAAAACAAAAATACAACCGCTGTCACGGCAACTGTCTCCAGATGCATGAAGAGACCAATTATTTCCATTAATCAACTTAGTGAGAAGCTGCAGAAGAGGCTTAAGCTGCAGCCGAGGCTGGGTGCTGAGGGGAGGGAGGAGGAGAGAGCTCCATCAAACCCCGGTTGCCAAGGCAAACCATGATTCCTCTCATGGCGGAGGATTTTTGGAGCAGACACTCAGCACCCGTGCCCCCTGGGGACTGGCAGAGGGGTGCTGCCTGCTCTGGCCGTGGGGGTTCAGGCTGGCAGCATCGTGTGGCCAGAGCTGGGCACTGGGCTGCCCTTCTGGTGGAGAGACGGACAGATGGACAGGCGGTTCCCTCCCATCATCGCCCACGCATCCTGACGCTAACGAGGTGCTGGTGGGGCTGAGCAATCCCCTTCCTCCTCCCCCACTCCTCCCCAAGCCTTTCCCTCTCCCCTGGGGACCGCAGCAGCACGCAGAAGGACTCAGCCTACCCCGATGCCAAGGGTTAGCTGGGATTTTGAAATCCGGCTGGAGCATCTCTTACGTCAGCTGGGAGACAAGCAGCGGCCGGGAGGACATGGGGCAGCAGGAGGTGCCTGGGGACAGCACAGATGCTGCAGTGGGGGTTCTTGGGGACATGTTGAAGGCCAGGAGTTGGCGGGGGGGGGTGAAGTTTGGAGAGCTGGGTAGAGGGAGAAGCTCAATGCAAGGTTTGCAAAGTCCTAGAGGAATTAGTCTCAGCCTAATTTTAAACTTGGGACTAAGCAATTAGTTTTCAGTTCCACAAGCATCAAGTAATCCATACTGTAAACCAAGGGCAAAGCAAAAGAAGGAATCTCTTTATGAGCACCGAGAGTCAGTCCCTTTGCTGTATCTGCTCTCCTCCTGTATGATTTACAATTTTCTACCACGTCTTAGAGAAGCCTAGAAGCTCTGTTCCTGCAAAACCACTGCAGTGGCTGGAGAAGCTGTGACATCTGCACTGGCTGAATTAATTGTATTTATCATAAGAGCCAGAGGGTGCAGGGTTATTACAAGGAATTCCACAGCAAAAGCCTTCCAAAAATACCAATGCACCATGCCCAAGCTTGGCATCTCTTCACCACCAGTGTAATGAGCCTTTTCCACGCTACTCTCACCTGGAAAGAAGCTGCTCAGCACATGAGATGGACACACGTGCCGTGGTAGGAGACCAGGCTGCTGCCCTCGTCCTGCCCGTTTTCTCACCCAGCTGAGAAACTCAGGGCTCAGCAGTTTGGAGCACATCAGTTCTGGCCAATAAGACCAACCACTACTACATTTTGGAGGACACAGACCCAGCAGGAAAGCAGGGGAGCTCTGTGCCTGCTTGTTGTATATGTCTCCACTGCCAGACTGGGCTCCCAACAGGACATCTGCAGCTTCAGCTCAGCTTCTGGCCGTGGATCTAGCTCTAATGCATGGGGGTCATGAGCCATAGTGAGGCCTTGAAGGCACGAGCACAGGTCTAAAAATACTCTCTAACCCCGATAACACGGTTACAGAGCCCTCCTTCTTTGATGTACAACCCCTCACGCATGTTCCCAGACAAGAGCCAGTGGAAAATTTGCTGAAATTCCAGCTGGAAGTTGTCAGACAGTTGGTGGAAACCCCCTGACCTCAAGCGCTGGCTTCAGCCCTACAGGATTTTTTTTCCTCCCCGCTGGATGTGACTGTCCCAGCAGGAAACCTCACAGCAGACCCACAGGGAGCACAGAAATCCCGGTGCTCCCGTCTCTGTGCTCTACCAGGCCCCCCTCCGCAGCAAACCATCTTACACTGTAAATATTTTAAAAGCCCAGCAGGGCTGTTGAGTATGTTTTGCTGTTGTTATGGATCCGGCCCCAGCAGGAGAGGGCTAATAATAGCCACCGTACCCCGGAATGAAAGGGCAAGGGGCAATGCGGAGAGCTCGAAGGCGGCATGCCTTGGTCTCTGCAGGTTGACAATGAAGGAGAGAGAAGAGGATGCGCTGCATGAGCAGAAGAAGGGGTCTCATCCCTGTTCCCCGGCAGAACTTTGAAATTTCACCCCGAGAGCACAGCAAGGTTTAGCTTGGCTTCCTGGATTTGTTTGGGGGCTAAAAGAGAGCATTAAATCTTCTGGTGCGAGACCAAGCAGGCAGGAGGACACGTCCCCATCCGGGCTGCAGGATCGAGGAGCCATCTCCAACCAGAACCTGCAGCTGTTGGTCCCAACGGCCGCTGGCAACGGGCTGTGACGGGGCCATGGCCGGGCAGCAGCACCCCTGGATGTGAGTCTGCTGGGGCTCCTGCCCCCGAGGACCTTGGCGTCCCAGTCCCTGCCCTCAGGGGCTGCCTCCTGTGGCCACAGAGGTGGCCGAGGCACGGGGCTCCCCTCCTTGGGTGTCCCAGGGGACAGCACGGGCAGGCTGAGCAACAGCTCCTGCTTGCACCCGAGGGACAGGGAGGTCTCCAAAGGAAAGCAGGATCAGGCGATGATTCAGGCTTAGTTAAGCAGGGAAATCCTTCAAACCTCCTTCCTTACAGGAGCCCAAGCGTGCTGTGCTGGCTACCCTAAGGGGCAAGGATGTCTAAGCAGGGGGCTACGCTGCCTTATGCGCAAAGGTGCCATGGATGCCATCCAGAGATGAATGGGACTTTCTCTGACCAAGAGGTCCTTTGCGCTCGCTGCAAAGGTGGGTTAAGTGGAGAGGAAAATACTGAGGAGAGCAAGAGGTAAGAGAGGGAGAGCAGAAAGGAGCAAAGCAGGCAGCGGAGGGGAAGCAGGCTGAATTCAACACAGCCTGCTGAGGGCCAGCATCAGTGCAGAGTCCAGAAATAGCCCTTCCTAGCCATAAAAAGCTTACAGTTTAACCTCGACAAGGGACAGATGCAATATCGTGTGAAGGGTTTCCTTGAAACTGGAGTCCAGGGCTGGGTGTGACCGTAACATCCATCCGATCCGATCCCTCGGCGTTAGACCCCGGCCACTGGCTCGGGTCGCAGGGCTTGTGTTTGCCCTGCAGGCAGAGGGCCCTGTGTTGAGTTTAACCTGCCCGTGGTGTTTCCCGGTCATTTGTCTGCCACACTCATGTTATTTGCAGTCACTGTTTGCTCGTAGTCCCTGGGAGAAGCAGGCAAGGGGGGAAATGGGAATTAACTGCTAGCTTGTCAGGAGGACCAAGAGGGCCATTGAGCTGACCCAAAAGAAATGCCCTGGTTTCTTCTACTGAAAGGCAGAAGAAACATTTAACCCTTTAATTTCTTAGTATTCGCCTTCTAAATGGGTAAAACTCAGCCCCGGAGTGCATGGGACTGGTTTAGCTGCAGCCCCCCCAGAGCAGAGCCAGCTGCTCCATCAGCTGCTGGGTGGTTTCCCTGGAAAATGCCAGCGAGCCCAACTGCGGTCCGACAGCAAAACCGCTCTGGAAGCTGAGTCCAGGCCAGCAAAGCCAAGACTGTTACAGCTCCAGGTTTTTTTAGTCCTCACAAGACACTATGGAAAAATAAGTCCAGGCCAAACAGCAGGTTTGGCAGAGCCAGGTTATTTCAGGGGGGCACAGGAGCAGAGGCGGCTCTGGGGACGCGTCTGGTGACTATGGCAGGTTGCGAGGGGCTTCCTCACTTGTGGCCAGGTGCCCTGGGACAGGCAGCACCATGTCCCCATGGTGGAGGGGAGGCAGCCTCCCTCCAAGCAGCACAGAAATGCTTTTGAGGAATGTGCAATGGGCAGCAGGTGCCAGCCCCTTGCCAATGGCCTTTGTCACCGTGCCCCGGTCCCCATGGGCTGGCAGGCTGCACCGAGGGCACAGGGAATGTTTCTGTTACCGTCAGCAGCAAGGAGGGAAGGGAGGCAGGAAATGACCCTCTGGGGACAAGTTGAATCATCTCTTTGAAGCTCCCTGGAAACCCTTGCGCAGGGTATTTGTGTGCTGAGGGCTTATTCCTGCAACGCCTGGCAAGAGCTGGCACATCATTCCCTCCCGCCAGCCCATGCGAGTATGAAGAACCAAAAGTGGGGAGCTGGTGGGTGATGCACCCCCCCTTTGCACCCCTCCTCTCACCGCTAAATGACTGTCCACGGTGACGCAGTTTCACGTTGAACTACGTGGGCAAGAGGCAGGGTGGTTCCTTTCTTGTCCCTGGCAGATGTTAAAAGACGTTTCCACTGACTAAAAACCCACTGAAATGTTTTGCACCTGCCTGGATGTCTGGAAATGCTCTTTGAAAAATCAGGGTTTTCTATCAAAAATCGAGGCGACCGCTCCCATCACCTCCGCGGTTCAACAGCTTCCCGGAGGCAGAGGCTGGAGGGATCTGCCTGCAAGGCTTTTGAGAGCCGCCCACCTTGAAAATCCTGAAGGAACTGCACAAATTTGAAAGCTTTGTTCATAAATGCGCCCCTCTCCAGCTCAGTAGATGGAGAGCTGGAGGCAAAAGCTCTTCCAGCCACGGAAAATAAATAAATCACAGGCGCCATCTCCCGGCCACCGAGCCGGGACCCAGGCCTGTCCCGAGCAGGATCTGCTTCTGCACACTGGGTTCCTGCCTCTATTTTCAATCAAGATCCCATCCTTTTCCCGTGGGATGGGGCATAGAGTCACTTGGCCCAGCGCTGCCGCAGCTGAGAATATCTACCGTTGGCAGCTCCATCAAGGGACACCGGGAAAATGCTGTATCCCAGGGGCTGGCTGGCTCCTGCTCCCCAGTTTGTGGAGTCCATCCTATGAACCAGGTGGTCCAGCCCCTGGTGAAAAGGCAGGAGGACTCCTGAGCAAATCAGCTCTGAACTGGCCCCACTGATGTGGAGATAGACCCAGACTTGTGTGGACCACTATTAGGGAAGCTTCCCATGTCCAAGTGACATCTCTCTGGCAGCTACAGAAGGTCAGCAGCCTCTGGGCTCCCATGAGCTACGAGGAGGACTTGTCTGGGAATGGTGGATGCTCATCCTGTCCCAGGGACAAGGCACTTTGCTTGCTGAGATCAGCCTGCCAGGGTGGGCACCTCATCCCGGGAACAGCAAACCTGGAAAGGAAGGAGGGACAACGAGGAAAAACAACAGCCAGGATCTCTTCCTGGGGCAAAGGATGGACCTTCTCCCAGAGCTTATGGGCCTTCTCCCAGAGCTCCAGAGTCTAAATGGATGCCAAGCCCTGGGAGGAGGCAGGAGTTTGCAAGGATTTGCTGGATTTGGAGAAGCAGGTTCTCCTGTGAGGTCTGGGTGGGCGAAGCCCCACGTCCCAGCAGCATTCCCTGAGCTGGCATCGGCACCAAGAGAGGAGTCCCTGGGGCTACCCAAACAGACTGGGTTTATGCAGGTTTGAGGTTACTGCACCCTGCTGTCTCAGGGAAGGGGAAGAGTTTAACCTCTTTTACCCTGGCCATTGCATCTTCGCCAGCATCTTCTTTCTGCTGCCATAACATCAGGGATTACAGAGTGAGGAGTGCGATTCCTGCCCAGGCTGGTGGTCTGCCAGCAGATTTCACTGCCAGGAAGATCAATATTAAGCAGGATTTGTACAGGACCTAAGCAAATTTCTTAGTGGGACATTAACCCAAAGACACAAAAGCAAGTGAATGACAAGAAACTGGATTTTGTTTTCATTATACATGAGCGTTTCTAACCAGGACCTCCTTCTAGTCTTGACAACATCAGCAGGGCTAAAGCCGTTTTTTAACTAGGCAAAACTGGAGATAAGACAACTATTAAGCTCAAATTTCCATGCAGAAAAACAAACTGAGTGCCAAACTGGTTAAACAGGAGCAGGAACCAAGAGCACCAGGTTTCCAGTGTGTTCACTAGCTCTGTGCCCGGCAGCCCCGACGCCTGCAGTACATTCCCCGAGCTGCTGAGGTCCCTGGACTCTGCCGTGCTGTGCTGTGCGAACGCTGGCAACTTAAAACCCTCAGCTAAAAAGAAAAGCAACAACTTCAGGACTCGCCAGGCTGAACTAAGAGCTGGCTGGCCGCGGAGCTCGCTGGTGACGAGTGGCCGCTCCGAGCCTTTCTTCGTGCTCTGCGCTTGGCACCGACACAAGCCTGGAGTGCAGGGATCCAAACAGCTCACAAGGGCTGATTTTCACATGGTAAAGTGCTTATCTCCAAGCAGTCCAGCCCAACGCTTTTTCAGTGACATGCGACAGCCAGTGGAGGCCAGTACGGATCCAAAGCCCAGTACCTGTAGAATACTGCCCCGCTCCCCAGCGGGCATCCACTGGGACCCTGACCATTTCCCATTACAAATTCAGGTTGGATCAGCATCCCATCCCCCCTTACAGCGAGCCACATTTGGCCTCTGTTCAAAGCTCCCGCGGCATTTTGAGGAGGAAGGAGGGCTTTTTCTGTAATTCTTTCTCTGTAGGAAAAAAAAGCTGCTGGAAGCGACCTTGCAGCTCCTAAAGGAGAAGGCCAGAAACTCAACGGGAGAGGCAAATGCCTCCTCTGCCTTGCTTTGCAACGGGAAGGCAGAACGGGGGCCGGTAAGGGAGCTGGGACGGATCCCTGCTGCCTACCTGCCCTCACCCAGCACCCGTGGGTCACCCCACACGCTGCCCCACGTGACGGGGTTGATATCTGAGATTTCAGTTGCTGCTGTTAGAGGAACCAGAGCAGAGTTACAGGGACTATTTTTTCGTGCTGTAATTTAACTCCAGGGAGTAACCCAACCTGGAGGGAGCCATGACTCCAGGCTTGCTGAGCATCCTTGACCTCACAGCTGTCTTTTCTCCCCAGCGTTTTGCAGCCGTATAGAGATGCAATGGAGGTAGAGTCCAGCACGTACACCGACTTTATTTCCTGCGATCGGGCTGGTCGGAGGAACGCTGTCCATGACATCCAGCGAGATGCAACCACCATCAGCATGCGCAAGCTGACCGAGGACCTGGGTGACCTTGCCGTCGAAGGAGCAGGTGAGCTGCCGCAGACACCAATAAGCCCAGCTCCTGGCACCCAGGCTGGACCAGTGTTGTCTCTGGGAGCATCACACAGATGCTCAGGAGGAACACATCCCCTTCCTCGCTGCAGTCAGTGCCTTTGTGCTCGGTGGGTAGTTCAGACAGTGGGCGACTCCCTGGGCCGAGGGGCTCTTGCAGGGAATGGGATGGTCCCGGGGCTCCTGGCACACGAGCCCTGCACACTCCAGCCAAAGCCCTTTGCTGGGCTGGTTTGTGGAGGTACTGGCGCTTAAACCAGACAGACTGACCAAGAGCCTTCCCTAGACACATTATGCATCAGGTACACTTTAGGCTTTATAAAAATCAAGTGTGGGGCAGGTTGTGGTTTGCTTGGTTCTGTTTTTTTTTTTAAAAAAAATCGGCCCTCAAATAGTTCCACAGTATTTTAAATAACAACAGCAATAATTTTAACCATCACCAGCCGTCTCCAAGTCTTCCCCTGTAGCCCAGACCTGGCAGCAGCATCACCCTGCTCAGTACCTGCCAACCAGCTGACTACGAGAAGCAGGAATCCTCTGTTCAGAGCACAAGCAAACTCTGATTGCACTAATAAGCAACAAAACATACAACACCCCTGCAGAGGGTAAACTTGGGTTTTTCCCCTTGCTCTTTCACTCCTCCAGCCTACAATCTGTAACTATAAAAACAATTTAAAACACATTACCCCAACTGTACCGCTTTCAGCATGTCCATACTAGCACGTGTCCATCCATTCATCCATAATAAGCACAAATTAGAGCTCTTCTAACAGAGAGCAACCCAGGTAGCTGCCAGGCTGTCTGGCAGACATTCCTGGAGCACTTGCAAGTTGCTGTTACAGATTAGACAAGGAGAGCACATCCCTGACCCGAGGCTCCCTCCCAGCACCACCAGATGTGTTGAGAAGTGTTTGTACTCCAGCAATGTGAAGGGAGAGCCCGATACTCTTAAGCCAAGTATCTGGCCGCAGGAGGGTAGCGATAGGTGGCAATCTGAATAAAACTAGCTACAGCAACTACCGATAGCTTGTGTCCTCAGCAGAGTGTAACCGTGCTTTCTTCCCAATCCTCCCTTCTGCAGAAAGCCAAAGAGATGCCACTTCTTCTGAGAATGACCCTGGAGCAAGACCAAAGGGGCAAGAAAACAGCTCCTCCCCATGACAGTGTACAGGGGGTGGGATGGGCAGGAGGAGGGCCTTGCTGTGAACTTTAAACAAGAACTTGCTATTGAACCTGCGGACAAAAGCCAACCTGGAACAGCAAGTGGTCTGTCAAATGCCTCTGCTGCAACCATTTTTGCTTAGAGAGCCACAAGATGCTCTACAAGGACTGGCACCTCCAAAAGACTTCTGCTCCCATCCCTAACAATTTAGAGCAACACTGCCGTGGTTGTAGTGATATGAGCCATTCTCGAGATGCCTTAGCTGCAATTTTCCCCTAGGGGAAAAAACAATTTCAGTAATAATAGACACATCAGACTTTCCTGTCTAAGGTACCTTCCTCCTTTGCAAATTTAGACTATTATTTATTCTGTTTCCATAGATTAGAAATTTAGATCAATGGTTTTTCTAAGCCTCACCCTTATCTGCATCTTAGACCTGACCTGGCCCCTGGACTGTCCATGCGGCCCCTCGTCACAGTGAGCAGTGGGGAAGGGACCTGGCCAGTCCCGCTGCCTTCATGTCAAGCACCACTCACCTGTGCTGCTGCCGCTTAGCATCAGGAAAGGACCAAAGCACAGCTCTGTGTGGACGAGCTCCACCTACAGACCCAGCAGCACCAGCCACAGGCATCTTTTTCTTCGGGTTTTACTGTTTTAAGATATTGTTAAGGGGAGGGGAGAAACATTTTGCTGGTTTGACTGTTGAAATTCAGGCTTAACTTTGCAAGCTGTTAGCTGAGATGATCTCTGGTAGGATCTCACACCATTCTCTCTTTTAGGAGACATGTTTTGTGTTGAAGATGGTTTGATAAAACTATATAAGCTGTTGGAATAAATAACACAGCCTTCAAGTACTGAAGGTGTTTTTTTTTCTGCCTGGGTGTTTCTTCTTCCTCTGTTCTGCCTTGTAGCTGGTTGAGCTGCAGGGTGGTTAAATCCTTATGTCATAATAGGGAGATAAGGAGCTGTTTTCTGTTTGGGTCTGTGAAACCCCATGGGTTGGCAGCACCCAGGTGCAAGCAGTTGGGCACAAGAAATGCTAAAAATCTTCCCCAAATTTCCCAGGGTTGCTGCCGGGCAGTGCTTTTCCCACGGGTGTTCCATCCTCCCGTGGGAGCACCCCAGCCGTCAAGCACCAGGCTGGCGTGGGACTTGGCAGAGTGGCCCAGACAGCAGCAGAAGGGGTGTCTTCCCTCTGCAGCACAGAGCTACGAGGACATGGCTGGCGTTTCACCCAGCCCAGGCAGAGCCGGTCCTGCCTGAGCGACGGGAGGCAGCTACAGTCCGGCTGGGATCGATGGCCGGCGCAGGGATGGGGCAGAGCTGGCCTGAGAAAGACTCGCCACTGGTGACACAAGGACAAGCATCCCCCTGACAGCCTAGGGAAGAACTGAATGTTACCAGTTTAAGATTTATCAGAGAAAACAAGGCCACAAATTAGCAGAGAAGCGGCTGCCAGACAGAGGGAGAATTGTCTGTGGGCCCCTGAGAAGTGATGGCCGCGGGGCCGGCAGAGAGATGTCCATGGCTCCAGCCCCCACGGGAAATGAGGATTTGGCACCCAGGTAGCGGCTGCATCTGCTGCTTTGGCAGCTGCAAACCAGCCCGGCTCCCGGCGCTGCCTGGATACTATTGCAGCTCCGTGCCCGGATGGCGGCCAAGAGCCTGCTCCCCTTTCCCTGCGCTCGGGGGCAAACCAGCAGGTAGCTCCTGGGCTTGGCTGACCCCACCGTTGGGTCTGTAAGCCCCATTTCCAGCTCTCCTTGCTGCCACTGAACAGTATTTTTGGCTCGTGCTGACACAGACAAAGCTGAAAGGCAGCGCAGAGGGACTGTGCACCAGGCAAGACCTCCAGCAGTCAAATGTGGGCTAATCTTAGGTCTCCCTGGTCAGAAAATAATCTGTTCCAGAATTATATTTAGGCAGATGATTAGGGACCTGTTGGCCAGCAACCCTCTGAGGACGGGCGAGAGGCATCAGGTTGCCCCTGCAAGCGACAGAGCCGGCTCAGCTGCTGTTGCCGATTGTGCTGAAAGAGCGAGGGCACTTGCTTAATCCAGCCACATCCTGACTCGTGAAGTTGCTGAGCACACAGATGCTCCGAACCCTTCATTTCAGTCAAACTGAAATGGGCCATGCCGGACCTCCCCAATGTCTTTCAGCAAACGCTCCCCTGCCTGAGCTGACAGCGCAGCCCAACGGCCGGGAGCCCAGGCTGCACCACTTCTGGCTCCTAGCATCAACCCACTGCACAAAAACCAGGAGATGGGGAAAAAAAAAAGAAAAAAAAAAGAAGTAAACTATTTTTGATACATCCCCAAAAACCTGAGAGTACGAAGTGCTGGCGCTGCC
>KZ510508.1:0-23644 GCA_002844005.1 Limosa lapponica baueri | reverse complement strand
TCTCACTTAGCAAGGAGTGGATGCCCAAGTGAGTAGCCATGAAAGCTACCGACAACCCTGAAAGGACAAGTACGCATGACTCAGCCCTCGAAAAAAACAGGTAATACATGTAGTGCAGCATCTTTGAAAAAGGGAAGAACTGGTGTGGGCCATGGTCTCCATTGTAGAGACTACCCTTGCACAAGCAGGACATGGAAAGCAGGGTTGAGGCACACGCCCATGCCCACCAGGAATCAGTGGGTCCTGCTCACTGTTCTTTCTGTGAGCCTCAATTAACACGTGCAGGGCAGCCTCCTCACAGGGAGCTGAGCTCTTCCTCTGCTGTCCACCCTAAGCCTGGTTCATCTTCAGAATGCTCGTAGGGTTCGGGAAGCTGAGAAGAGGGATGTTTTTTATTAATATCTTTGTGCCTCATGGTTTTAAACTTTCCACCTGGCTGCCTCCCCCCTTACTCCCTCCCTGAGCGTGGGCTGCAGGTTCATTACAGACACTTTTAGTTGCAGCCCAGCTCTTGCTGCATTGTCACCTGAGCGGAAAAGCTGGAAAATAGGTCATTATGCTTGGGTGAGCAGATTCCAGCCCCACACGATACAGCTGCTTCCTGCCTTCACTGAACCCTTTCGCCACAAAGCTTTTTTTCCATGCTTAGCCCTGCGCTAAATCCTTGCAGCTCTGATGCCACTATGTCTACTCTCTTTTGGGGGGATCTATGGCCTGCAGCCTAGGAGGTGGCATGGCCACCACAGAGGTAATAGCAGAGCAAAATGATCCAACTAGGAGCCCACCCTTTGGTCCCATCACCTGGCACCTGGCATGCAATTCTCTGTGCAATTCATTGTGAGGTGCCTGTCCACTGAGGGTCTCAGGACAGATCAAACTCCCCATGTATACAGGTGACACAAGAGCCCCCGAACTCCACCACCTTATGAGGCAGGGTGTCAGCACTTTTCCTGCTCACTTCAGCAACATGATCCAAACATCCAAAGTCCTGTCCCTGTGGGTATACTGGGCTAAATGCATCTCTGGATGCACCCTGAGTTTACTTCACATGGCTTGTTGCAAGTCTGTGGGGAGGAAGGAGTTGAAACAGGAGGAGATTTTATAAGGTGATTACTTTGCCCCTGCTTCGTTACCCTCTGTGCCTCCTGGTGGTCCTGGAATTGGCATCTCACAGGCATTCTGTTGTTTGTGGAAAAATGAACTCAGCACTGGTGTTGGCACATGCACATAAGCTGCTGGTTTATTCCTGCGATGCAAAGAGCCATCCACTCTCAGCTCAAGCTTTATCTCCTACGCTGGCAAATCCAGTTCCGGGGAGAGACACCTCCCTCATGCATGTGGTTACACTGCCTTTTATATTGCTGCTCTGTAGGCTGACAAGATCAATGTACTTTTTGCAGTAGACTTACCAAGATATCCTGTGTCAGCTTCCAGGGTCTCTGCCTTGGAAAGAAAAGACCTCTGTGTTCTGGCTTCACAAAGAATAGTTTCATTGCATTTCAGAGGAACTCTGACATGGGCATCACAGTGCATTCAGAAAGTTAACAGGAGTCTGTACAGGAATCTGAGGTCAGGCAAGGCAGCAAAACTTGTAGCCACCTAGAAGAGGAGTGAGAACATGGTAGCCCCATGGCACAATGCTCTTTGACTCTTTGAATGGACTTTGCTGTGTCAAATTTGCTTACAAAAAATACCAGACTACTATGATCCACCATTCTTTCTACTGTCTGTCTAGCAGCTGGAGCATACCTCATGGCTCCTCTAGGAGCTATTCCTCAGACCTTTGGCACAAGCTTTGTCAGATAAATCAAATGCAAGCTCAGGCTGACTTTGCTTGAGTCAAACTTTCTTCCTAACGTGTCCTTTCTGCCTGGTCAACTTTTCTCAGGAAGCAGGATGGGGGGCACCCTTCTTTGGGCTGAGAGCCAAATGAAAGGGACTCCCAGGAGTTTATCTTAGAATTTACAAAGCAAACCTGCATCTGTCACTCTGTGAAAGAAACTCTCAAAGGAGAAGCTGAGCATAACTCATGTAGCAATGCCTGTTTGAGTTTGAAAAGAGCTATAAACAGCTGCCTTGTTCTACTTGTCTTAATAAAGGCTTGATGCTTTCTGTATCAAGGGCATTGACTTTATTATTTGAGATTTGTACAGAAAAGGGAGGACGTGTTAGAGCAGCCTGTGTGGTGAGGGAAGGATTGGTCAATGAGAGAGGGAGTGAATGATACATGATTTAGTGCTGGTGGATTGGGGTTACTAGGGTGACCTCAGAGGGACTCACTGGTGTGTGCAAGGACTCTGCTTTCACGTGTCTGGAAACAGACAATAACAGCAAAATCATTGGGGTCAATGCTGAGAAACATCACGCATTGGAAAGGTATAAAAAATAATAACAAAAGTCCAACTGCAGAGGTGGTTGCAGCTGTGAACACAATAACGACTAACCAGATAAAAACTTTTCTTACTATCAAAGATAAATTCCAAGAAGCAGAATGACTTGATGTCAACCCGAGGGGCATCTGAGTATGAGAAAAATAAAAATAACAAAGGAAAGAGGCAGTGGAGGAAGCTTTTGCTGTTGCCAGGAACCATTTGTGAGTGTTTCTGCTGTCCACCTGTTGGAGAGGAAAAAGAAAGATTTAGTGTAAAATTTCCTATGAGCGCTGCCCCATTGATTCTCTGTCCTTGCTCCTCACCAGTTGTTCCTAAATTTTGATTATATGGAGTTTGTGCAGGGAAAGAGCGCACGTTTCCTAGTTGAGTTTGTAAGGACTCCAACCTTAGAAGATACTGAACACTCCATGTTCAGCCAGAGCTCTTGGTAAGTTATTCTGTGGGTGTCCCTCCAGTTAAGTCATGATACCTCAACTCTTGAATCAATAGGGTGATGGAGGGACATCTCTGAGCATTTTGACCTCTGTCCCTCACCCATTTGAGACATCATGCAATAGATTTTTGTTCTAGCAAGGCTGCACATGGCATTCGACAACCTAGCTCACAAAACACTTCCCAACAGCCTACAGCAAGCGGCAGCACTATAGAAAAGACCAGCAGACACATCTCCAGTTTATCACAGAAAGGAAGAAGAAGAAACTGATGACAGCACATCCCTTTACTAGCAGAGGTTTGTTTGGTAAAATTTCCAGATAATCCTAGGAAATGGAAGGATCCAGATAAGAACTAATCCTCCCCCGCTCTGTTTTCCCTGTACTACTCCTCATATAGTCCCAGACAACTTGTATTGGGGAAAACTTCCTCCTAACCCTAAATTTGGGGTCAGTTTATCCTTTACAACATGAGAAAGCAAACCAAACACAACACAGAGGATGAGATAAAGGGCAGGGGTGGAGGGAGATAGAATTAGCATCCAAGGTATATCAAAGCAGAAAATATGAAGTCCTTGAATTTTTAATACACTTACAGTGGTCAGGTGGTGCCATATGAGCAAAGATTAGCAAATTAGTAACTTTGTATTTAAGGAAGGCTTAAGGAAAATGGGATTTTGGTACCTGCAAATTTCTTGGTCTGTCAGAATGTCAGCTCTGAGAATTTATTTATGGGAAAGAATGGCAGACAGGAAGGTAAATGGTACATACCAAAGCCAGTGGAGAGTAGATTAATTCAATGTCTTTCTTTGTTAAAATAACTGGTTTTCTAGACAAGGGACATGCAGAAGGTAATTTTAGATTTCAGCAAAGCATTTGACATGAGAAATTGTTAGTTGAGAGTAGAAGAGAGAGAAATTAGGAGAGGAATCGTAAATGAGGAGAGAACTGGTTGATGCAGACATTAGTGCCTACATACTCTGCTGAAATGGGAAGCTGAGCCTAAGGGAGGTTGTGAGTAGAGTTTTCTGAGTCTAGTCTTTTGATTAATGCTTGCAGTAATGACCTGTACACAAAAGTTAGGAATACTCTTAACAAAATGTCCTGAAGCCACATGGGAAAGGTGTTGTCATTACAAATCACCAAAATATCATGCAGTAAGAATAAGAATGACTAGATTATTTGACTAATCCAAACAGCAAGAACTGTAGTAGTAGGTTTTAGAGACTAACAGTAGGACCTTTATAAGCTGAGAATATTTTAGTGGGAAACAAGAGATGTTTCATCCCCTTCTTTGGGTATCTAAATTGTCTATGAATTACCAGTGTGTGATGCATCACTGTAAAAGGAAAAGCAATACCAGATGTATAAGGTGAAGGATTTCCAGCAGACAACAGGGAAGGATGGTACTGGGATATGGTAGAAATGGAAAAGATCATGTGGAATTGGTAGAAATGTATAAAATGAATATTGGTTTGCACAGAATTAATTTTGGGGACTCCTGGTGTTCGGCTACATGGACAGCCTTGATGTTGCAAGCCAGCTGATGTTGCAATGTTATTTCTGTACAACAGCTACCATTTCCTATTTTCTCTGAGCTGGCTCTGGTCTTTAAAGACCTAATGAACGTTGTTGCTGCAGTGGTTGGGTGGGAGTGAAGGGTGGTGAAGACAGTATAGGTTGCAAATAGGGATGTATACTGGACAGAATGAAAGGTGAGGAGAGGACAAATGCAGGAACAACACAGTTAATAAGAGAAGGATGGATAAGTGGCTAGTGAACAAGTGTATGTGCTGAGAGGGAGAGAGGAATGGAGAATGTGTATATGATTGCCAGCTGATAGGAAAGGCAGAAATAGATGGATCTATATCTATATTGATATTGATATAGGTGTCTAACTACCTATGTCAATATAGATGTCTAGATATCTGTATCTATTTAGATTCAGATAAATATCAATACATATATATACACTTTCTTTGTATATGTATACGTAAATGCTGTATATATGCTGTATATGGTATGATATGAGATATATATATCATGGTGTATATACACGTGCATGCATATATACATATGGTTAGGCACAAGAATTTCCCATCTGCTGTAGAATGCAGGAGTCACTTGTCTGAAATTACTGCCCATTTTAATACTGCCCATACTGCCCATCTGGGCAGCTGTAGTGACGTCTCAGGGCCTCTCCCATGGTATTTTCCTTGGGTACCGAGCCTTGGCACCTCAGTGAAGGTACCTGCCTGGAGTCCTCGGTGGGAGGACGTGCTGATGAAGGCTGTGTTCCCCTCCCACAGCTGTGTGGTGGACGAGATGGACTTCTCAGGCATGGAGCTGGACGAAGCCCTGCGGAAATTCCAGGCCCACATCCGCGTGCAGGGGGAGGCGCAGAAGGTCGAGCGACTAATTGAGGCTTTCAGGTAAGAGAATGAGCCCTGCAGCCCCACTGCTGAAACCAGGTGGAAGCATAGAGCACACCCAAGGCAGAAAACATGAAGCAGCCATGGAGTGAGTGGCCGGGGACCTCCCTTCCAAAGAAGGTGATCACGGAGGGGCTTCTGAAGCACAGAATCCTCTGTGCCACTGCTGCAGCAGAGCCATGTGCTTGTCAGATACTCAGTGGCATGAAGGGTACAAAAGCCCAGAGTGAGGCCAGACCTGACATGTCTGCCAGCAAGGGACTCCCTGTTCACTGGTGACTCGGAGGAAGAGCAGCACTGGGGCTTGCAGGGGTGCTGGGTTTCTCCCCTGGTGCATCCAGAGGAGTGCTTTGCCCTTAGCAAGACAGGCTGGAGTAGACGCCTCCTATATTACCCTTTCATAGTGACACCAGCCTGAGTAGTCCTCTCTAGTCTCACTTGCTCTTTTGGTTCCTTAAGACGAGAAGGCTGAAGTTTCAGTCATCTCCTTCAGCCACTGGTGGGTAAATTTGCCTTCAGAGAGCAGTCGGGTCCTTCTCATTTGTGTGAGAGGTGGAATTTGATCCACTTGTGATTAAGCCATTGCCACCCTGGAGCAGAGGACTTCCATGTTAAGTGTGTGCATCCCTCCTGCTGCAGCCAGAGGTACTGCATGTGTAACCCAGATGTGGTCCAGCAGTTTCACAACCCGGACACCATCTTCATCTTGGCCTTTGCAATCATCCTCCTCAATACGGACATGTACAGCCCCAACATCAAGCCTGACAGGAAGATGATGCTGGAGGACTTCATTCGCAATCTGAGAGGTGAGGGTCTTGCTTTGATTTTTTTCCCCTCTTGCTGCTCTAAATTCTGCGTAGGCAAAGGCAGCAAAAACCTAGTGGAGCTGCCTTTCTCCAGGCCTACTGCTGCTCCCTGTGAGCTACACATGGAGGGCCCTTTGAGGTATCTTTTAGAATACTGGGGAAGGGGAAAATCTAGGCTCTGTCTTCTGCAGAAAGCTGTCCAGCCTTCTCAGGACCAAGCCATTTTCCTTGAGAAATGGTTTCATCTTTTAATAGAACTCACTGCTTGGAAGCAGTCCATTGTATTACATTTTCCTATTGTTCAGTTCCATCCTTCTTAGACCCTGCTGGATTGTGCTAAACAAGCCCTTCCCCTCCTTGCTGCTTTGAATGTATGAACACATTTTCCTTCTATTCAGGCTAAATCTTCCCCTTCTTAATTGCTTGCAATTACTTATAGTAACTGTAGGCCTGACAGAGTTCATGCATACGTTACCCCTTCACAATTTCTGATATGTTAGTTCCCCAAATCAATTTTCTTCTGTTTTTCAAGGTCAGTACTTCCCATCTTGGTAATAGGTTGCTAAAAGCACTTTTTCAGATGTGGTCACAACATACTCATATATAGAGCCACTGCCTCCTCCTTATTATCAGATCTGCTAATGCAGCTTAGTATTGTTTGGCCTTTTTGACATCATGTCTAGACAAATTCTTGTCTAATTTTACAGGCATGTTTACTTCTAGGTCATCCTAGGTCCGGCATCTTCCAAGTCTCTCTTACTGCACATCTGCAATTCCGATGAAGCTCCCTCAAAGTTTTTCCAGTGTAAATCCCTGTCTAGATTTTTAACTTCTGTGGGTTCCTTTGACTTGTTTCTTTGTCATGGCTGCTGTTCAGAAAGTGTCGTCTCAGCCTCCCACACCTTCCCCAATTTGTCATCCACTTCAGACTGGTATAATGTGACACTGAGGCCCTCTTTCAAGTTATTTCCTGAGCTACTGAATGGGGCTGATATCTGCCATCATTCCCTTTGGTATTACAGCTGGTAGCACTAACTCAAAAGGGTTTTTTATGTTAACTTACACTTAGAGTTACTTGAAAATCTGCCACTTCACAATTAATTCAGCCAACGCAAGGATCACTCACCTCTACTATGTAACACACCACAACTCACTAGAGCAAGTGAATATCACCCCGTTACAGATAAGGGGAGACAGTTCATTCCAGACTCACCTGCAGGCCAGTGCCCAGGTCAGTAACTTCACGAGCCTGTGTTTGGAAAAAGACAGATTATTCAGGCTACATTTGCAAGGATGTGGATGAGGGAGCCAGGAGATGAAAATGCCTCTCCATTCCTCAGCAGTTCCTCACCTGCATGACTCAGGGTAGTACATGTCAGACCAGGGAGCTGGAGGGAAAGCAGAGAAAATCAATATAAAATGACTGAAGGAATTTAGTTCAGAGGAAAGACTGGCAGTTTAATTTGTGGTATTTGGATCAAGAAAGGGGGAAAGAAAACTTTTCTGCAAGGGTTAGACAGCAAAATTTGAAGAGTTACCTAAGGAGACACAAAAGAGGAAAGGGACAGGGCCAAGACAGAGATATCACAGATAGAATAACAGGGAATTATTACTCATAGGAGACATCACAGAAGGAAAATGGTGGAGGCCACCAAGCAAACAGGAGAGCTGACGCTTGCATTGGCAGGAGGAGCAGCTGAATCCCATCATAGATCTCCTCCACATCTAGCACTTCTGATGATATGAAATCAATGCAGGGGTTGCTGCTGAGTGGCCCAAGATATATGAATGTGAAATTGTGGCTATAAAACCTTAGGGAACACATGGAAAGGAGCCACCATGCAGAGCAATGGAATAATGAAATCTTCTGCATTGGCCTTAGAGATGTCAGTCACTTCTGCTGGTGCATTAGATGTGTTAGAGCAAGAAAGAAGACAGCCTAAAGCAAAGTGTTGCTCTTTCCTTTCAGTCTTCCCAGCATTGCACAGTGCAGAGACAGTAGTTACCTGTCAGGGGCCACCAGTTCTTCCCTTTCCTTTTCTCCCTGCCTAGCCTGCCCAACATTTTCTGTGTTTGGCAGGGGTAGACGACGGTGCTGACATCCCACGGGAGCTGGTGGTGGGGATCTATGAGAGAATCCAGCAGAAAGAGCTAAAATCCAATGAGGACCATGTGACTTATGTCACCAAAGTGGAGAAGTCCATAGTTGGAATGAAAACGGTAAGCACTCATAACCCTGCTGACATCCACTCACCCCCCTCACCCCCGCCTCCCTCACTACCCTCTTTTCTGCCTTTTTCCTGCCCCTACTCCTCTTCTGTAATATTTTATTTGCTTGTATTGATGAATTCACTCGTTTTTCTCCAAACACTTTCTTCCTTGCTATCTCATTCTTTCCTAATTTTGGAGGATCTCCTTGGCCAGAGTTTACAGTATCTGGTGCGGTAATTGTTTGCCCAAGAATCTCATTGCAGGTCCTGCCTGCCAATGCAGGTCTTGCCTGCCAATACTCCAGCGATAGCTCTGCAGTGTTTCAAACTTCCAGGCCTTGTGAGAGTGTAGGAAGCGGAAGGCAAAGTGATAGAAAACAATTTCACACATCTGTCTCTAATGAGTTCCCTAAGGATTGCTGGGGTTAAGAGACCCCCAAATGCAGAGACAGCTTCTTTTGCAGTAACCAATCTGTAATGCAAAATCATGCAAACTGTTTACCCAAAATGAGCAGAATAATTTTTCAAAGCCCAAGAAACCTGCAAGGTGTCCAGTGGAGTGGGAGAGGATGATCAGTCACCCAGTGATTGGAAGCCAGAGGTACATGAAGATAGGATGTGTGAGCAAGAGGCTTGCCTACAGCCTGTCCCACTCCTCTGATTTATCCAGATCACAAAGGCATAGCTCTCTCTGCTGTTGCACCAGCAGGAAAAGTGATGGTGAGGAGTAGTGGTGAGGAGATGATTTGAGTGGGCAGTGTGCAGAACTGGCTTGTGCTACTGTCACTGGGCAGGGTTGTGCAGGCTGAGGGTGGGGAACACCCACAGTTGCACCTCCTTCAGCCTCTGCATGCTCTTGTGGGTCTTCTGCAGGTTCTGTCTGTGCCCCATCGCCGGCTGGTCTGCTGCAGCCGCTTGTACGAAGTGACTGATGTGAACAAAGTGCAGAAGCAGGCAGCTCACCAGAGGGAAGTTTTTCTCTTCAATGACCTGCTGGTGGTGAGTGCTCTCTGACAATAAGGCACTGCAGTGATAAAACTCACCCTGATTTCGATGAACAAATCTAAAACCAGTCCACAACATCCATTTCCCCTGTCCTAAGGACAAACCATCTCCTGGTCCATCATTATTGTAGGACACAGTTGTGGATCCTTCACTGTTAAAAAACGTACCGAATCTAAAACTCCTCTAACCCTTGAAAAAGCAAACTGTCACATCCCACAGCCATCCAAGCAATGTCATTGCTCTCTCTCATGCCTTTGCCGGCAGGGAGGTTCATTTCATGAAAGGGAGGTTCATTTCTTTGTCTGTTTGTACTGTAGTAGACAGAGCCCTCCCATGCACTTTAAATCTTTCCTGCCAGACACTTTACAACTATTGCCTTTAACATTGCAAAGGCTGCAGGAGAGTAGATATTACTAACTGGAGCCCCAAATGGGTATAGTACTTTTAAAAGTGTTCTGCCCCAGCAACCTTGCAGCTGAGTTCAGACAGGTACAAGGGAGTGCAGAGATACACTGAGACTAGGAGGAGGCCAAACAAGATGGAAGTTCTGCTGAATTTAATGGCAAAATGAAACTGTGGATGTTGCAAATGTAAGGCTAAAACCAAACCCTTTTGTAGGAGCAGAGGACTGCTCCTTTCCCCACCTGTTCCTCTGCACCCATTTGTACAATTGTGAACATGGGGAGGGGTTCTGCTCCTTGCTATCCCTCTATTCCATGGGATAAATCAGATCAATAAGAACTAGCGCTGAGGGAGTGAGGGCAGTGCAGAATTCGCATATGTTTCCAGCTTGTTTTCAGCTCTAAGGTATTTCTGACAGGCTTCCCTTCGCCATTTGATCTGGCCCTTGGTGAAGAGAATTACCCTTGCAAAGTCAGAAATGTGGGCATCAAAAAGCCAGCACCCCTGGGAGACAGAGAGCTGGGTGGGCCCCAGGGTTATGCATACAGAATTTCAGAAGTGTTGTTACAAGTGCAGCATGCCAGGCAGCTTTCTGGGCAGAATGCCTGTCAGTCACCAAGTGTTACTCCCATGTACAATTAACAGAGCTTGCAAAAACCTTTTTTGCTTTGAGCAGTTCACGTTGTTCTTGCCTCACTGTTCCCAACTACCCTGCCCATGATGCGTCTCTTCCTCCAACAGATCCTCAAGCTTTGCCCCAAGAAGAAAAGCTCCTCAACGTACACATTTTGCAAGTCGGTCGGCCTGCTAGGGATGCAGTTCCATCTCTTTGAGAATGAATGTAAGTCCATTGCTCCTTGGTTGCCTGGAGGCATTTGGCAGGGAAAAAGAGAAGGAGGGAGAAGGCTGTGTCACCCAATGTGAGTTTGCATCAGAAGAGAGATTCCATCAGGGTTAAAAGTGGAGGGGAGAAAACTGAGGCTTGGTGCTGAGTAGATCACTGTGCAGGTACAGTGTGATGAGAAGAGGCTTCTCTCACTAGGTCTGACCACCTGCAGAAGGGCTGAACTTAAGGTCATTGAAGGATCTGGCTTGTCATGGCAGCAGGGAGGAATGGGAGGAATGAGGGAGTCAATCCCCAGACAAATCTCACTGAGCTCTCAGGAACCAACTGTAGGTGGAGAACCTCGTTGATAAAACTGCTGCTGCCAGCTTTAGCCCCTCTCCCCTCGTGCCCAAAGTCACAACTCCCACCTCTACCTTTGACATTGATAAAGGCTCAGGTGCTGCTGCCACCTCCCGCACTGTGCCATGCTGCGCTGTGCTGTGCTGAAAGCTTACCAAGACAGAAGCAGAGCCCTTGGAACAGCACCCACCAAAGGATGGCGAGAGGCCAGCCCTAGTCAGCCTGACCTTGATGGTCTGGGAATAGAGCCATGATGTGTCATGATTGAGGCTGGTTGTGTGGTGGAGGAGTTCCAAAAACAGGCAGACTTCCTGCTGGCGCAGGCAGAGGGGCTGCACAGCAGTCCCAGGCAAGCATGGCTGATGCCCACTGGGGTTTTTGTGAGCACCTGCAGAACGTGCTGCAAGGAAGGAAGACTGTAGCAGCACTATGGCTATACTAAGTTTTTTACATCCTCCTTCTACCCTATTGGCAGCAAGAGTCACTCTCTCAGCACCCTACCCTCTGCAGCATGCAGAGGCTTTCACATCCCTGTATGTACAAAAGAGTCATTCATAATGGAGCATCCCCAGGAGGCACTATCAGAGCTGGAATCAGCTTTCAGGGGTGTTGTGACAATCCTTTGAGTGCCCAAGGATCTTCTGGCAAAGGCATCCTGTTGTGGATCCCCTGCAGAGACAGAAAAGCAGATATCCTAAAGAGCTTGTGATCTGAACAGATGAGACAGACACAGGGTGGGAAAAGGGGCCTGGGACACAAACGGTGGGAGCTGATAGCTGGCAGCAAATAGCAGGTTGGTCCTTTGACTTTGCAGATGCAGGAGCAGTGGAGGAGAAGAAAAAGAAGGACAGGGGAAGAAGGAAATTAAATGTAGAGAAAGGTGAGAGGGAAGGAGATAAGGGAGTGAAACCACAGACCATTGAGCAAAAGGTAGAGAAAGTTGAGTCACAAGCGTAGCAAGTTCTCTGCACACTCTCATTCTCCTGCTTCTTTTGGCTGAATCTCCAGCCACCACCTCCCTACGCCCAACTTGATCTTTAAAGCACAAGGCCTTTTGTTATATTTTCACTCTCTGGGCATGTCCTTTCATTTACATTCCTGTGTGTTTTGCCTGTTGGGGAATATTAAGCAGAGATGTACAAACCAATACCTTTCTCTGTACCATTCTCTGCACAACACAATGAGCTCCCTACCCATGCTGTGCTAACACCTCTGACATGTTCTCTGCTGATGCAAGTAGAGACTGGGGAGAAGTCCTGCCACTGTGGGTGTTCTGGCTTTGGCTCCAGGAGCCAACCTCGCCTGCTGCATCTCCCACAGGAGAAAAAGTGTTGTTGGCCTCATATGTACTGTTTACTCCTCCGCAGATTCAGAAGGGCTTTAGAGTCCTACCTCTGTGCTCAGGTTCCTAGAGCCAATGTTGTACTACGTGTAACTAAGAGCTAGTGTTTTCTGGTTTTGGCAGCGCTGTGGTGCTGGTGGCACTTGACTTGCTGCTGCAGCTTGGCCATTCTGTTCCCTTGGAGGGCTGGAATGCTGCAGGTTCCCACAGTTTGCAGTGTGACAAACTCTAGGTGTGCCATTCCTTTGGGCTCAGGTTGGAACCCTCTGTCCTGCAGAAGTACCAAAGCAGCCAGCTACTCCAGCAAGAATGCCTAACGCCTCTTTGTTTTGTCAACACAACTTCTTTACAGATTACCCCCATGGCATCACACTGGTGACTCCAGTTTCAGGCTCCGAGAAGAAACAGGTACTACACTTCTGTGCTCTGGGTGCTGAGGAAATGCAGAAGTTTGTGGAAGATCTGAAAGAGTCAATAGCAGAAGTGACAGAGCTGGAGCAGATACGAATTGAATGTAAGGGCCTCTAAAACAATTCATACTCCAATGCCATCACACTGCATGTGTCTACAAGGGAGAAAGGGTAAAGGAAATGAGTTCTTCAGGAACAGGGGAGAAGAGGAAATCTGCACAGGATTGTTCTTGTCTTCACCGATAGGGTAAAAAACGCAGTCAGGCTCTGTGACTACCCACCAGCAGGAGAAATGGAAGAACTTCAGTATTTACGATGCTTATGAGACAGAATGTATGATACAGTGGCCTGGAATAGTGAAGCTTAGACTGTCGGACCCAGAAGACTCTTCTCCATCCCATACTCCTTTGACTATGCAAATATGAGCTGTAGATAGCTGGGAAGTACAAGACAGGTCTGATAACCTTTAGGAGAGTTATCCTTCGTTCCAGGAATGTCTGGGGGACAAGCAGTCTGCACTGTGTTCCTCTGTGGCCTGTCTTACACAGATTAGATGTCCATGTAGCCTTTGATGACCTTTCCATATATAAACTGAATAGCCAAAGTAGCTCAGCATCCCTTTCTGTGCAGCAATAACCTATTCTGTATAAATGCAGGTCATACATAGAAGGTCATGTGGAGAAATATAAGTTCCTCCACATGTCAAGTACTCCTCCACTGTCTCCAGTTTCTTTTTTTTTTCTTGGCTGTTCCTCTCGTCCTCCCTTTTTGACATTCTCTTGTCATTTTCTTGCATTAATTCTCCTTGCTGACTTCCCATATTGTTCCTTCAATATGCTGGTGTCCTCTTCATCCCTCTCCTTATTGACTTCCATATGTCTGTCTTACAGGGGAGCTGGAGAAACAGCAAGGGGCAAAGACTCTCTCATTAAGGACCAATGGAGCCCAGATGGAACTGCAGTCTAAGCAAGGCTCTCCAACAGGTAAGAGGGCACCCAACTTCTCTTGGTCAAGCAGTGGTGTCTTTGCAAATGTGTTCTCATTGATTCCTGTGAGGATAACTGCAAAATGAGATGTTCAGGTTTGTATCCTTTAGCCTTGGGCAAATAGTGGAAATATGAGAACATATGCATTCTTCAAATACCCTAGAAAAGCCTTTAAGTCTCATCACCCAGTCTGTAGCTGTAACATCTAGCAAAGAGATGTTACTGATGGAGCACAGGTAACTGGTGGAGAATCCGCTCCACTTTTTCTTCCCTGAACTGATGCAACACAGTAACTGTGCTATCAACTTCACCAACACTTTGGACCAGCCTCCTTGTAGCAAAGGCTTTGTGTCCATTCATGCCTTGGCTTGTATGCCAGCAAAAATCAAGTGGAGAGGTGAGTGGCTACCAACTCACTAGAATGGTACTGATATCAGGACCTAAGGACAGGCCCCAAAGGGGCCCACTAAGCAGCTATCACGTTGCAACAAAGTCTGGATTTGTTCTTGCAGTCAAGAGTTTTGCCTGGTCCTGCACCTCTCCCTTTAGCTTTCCAGTCCGCGGTATGAGAGCCAGCTCTTGACTAGAGGTACAGACCTCACGAGTGAGATCTTTTGTTTTATTTCAAAGGCAAGAAGGATTTGGGGGAGAAGGTCTCGGACAGCACAGTGGAGGTAAGTAGAGTGCAGAGCAGCTGAGGTAAGTAATCCTCTCTCACTTCAGCTCTTCTCACATTCTCTGTTGTTTCTTTTCTCAGGTTTTAATCAATGCCTCCCCAGCCAGACTGACAATTTTACCAATTTCCAGAGATACAATTAAAAGTTACTGCTAGGACGGGTAATACAACTTTCAAATCCAAACTAAACTTCAAAGCATTTTCAATCCGTTTTTATAACTGTAACATCCCTCATGGACCAAGCTCCCAAACGCTGTAGACTAACCCACCCCACTGCTTATGGGGAGACTGAGAACCCCACTAAAGACTTCTCTGACATGCTAACTCCATGCAGCATCACATGCAAATTCCCCGCAGCCCAGCTTTCCTGCACAATCTCTGCAACTCTGTCTCTCCGTCCCCTCTTGAAGGGGATTAAGCATGGCCACTGTATATCAGAGACTTTCCCTAGAGCTTCATCTTCCTAGGTAGGGAGCTTGGCTGTCCTGTGTATATCTATCTTTGCAGGGATGTCTAGCATCCAGTGGGTTGCCTGTTTCTTCACAGACACCCATACACTGCCTGTGAGGAAACAGGAAAATGCGATCTTCACACTGAAATTCTTATCTACTGCTTCCTACTCTCTCCCTGTCTGGAATATCTCCATTGTCCTGAATTTGCCCTTTTCCAGGATAGTTCTTTCCCCTCTTGTCCTAGTATATTTACTTGAAGAGTTCAGCTTCTCTGTGGGAAGTGAGTGCTGCTTCTTTTCCCTGAAGAGCACCCTATTTCCCTGCAGACACCCCTTTCCTTGGGAAGGTGCCCCTCCCAGCCAATTTCCTATTCCTGTTGGGAGGAGTGTTTCCTTGAGGAGAATGGCTTCAATGTATCCTAATGTCATTAGCACTTCATGGCCCAGAAACCAGTTTTTTCCTATGGGATGTTCCACTGCCTGAATAAATATTGACACATTATTATGTCCTGCTGTGCAGCGAGTCTGAGCAACCTCCATGCTTGAGTAGGGACGGACAGCTTATCCTCGTTCCAGCATGGTGGGAAGCTTGGCCACTCCACAGCTTCTCCTTCCCAGTCGCTGGCGCTGCCGCCCCACATGCCAGACCATCAGGGCACCCCCACTGTCCCATCTGCCTATTTGTACCCCTGCCTAGCTGGAAGTGCCATGCCAACCTGCAAGCACTTGTTTCCTACCTAGGGTTTGTCACTTGACTGACATTCAGTTTTGAACCGGCAACTTTGCTCTGGTTTGGGGTCTCCATCAGCCCATATCCTTGCCAGGAGGAACTATAGCTTCATCCACCATTCAGGAAGCACCATTTTCCTGCTGCACATACCCACCTAGGGACCTCCAGTCCAGGCCAGCTCCTCCTTTTAAACTGGCTCCCTTAAGTGAGCTCCCTTATTTGACTCTGTTATCAGCATCTCTCTGTGAGGACCCTGATGACCTCCTGCTTCCCTTCCCCCTTTCAGCTGCCCAAGTAATACTCTGCCAGCAGAGGAGCATTTCCATTTCTTTGAGATTATCTAATCTGCTGCCATTTCATCATGAATTTCTTTTATCATTGTATGAGCTAGACGGGCATTTTTTCTTTCTTTTTTCTTTTTTTGAAAATCATTTCCTTTCACTGACAAACCATCAAATGGATCAGAGGGAGCTGCCTTTTGCTAGAGTATGTCAGATTTCTGCTTTTTCCTTTGTAAACAGATTATCCAGTCATGTGGTGTACCTTCCTACTCAGAAAGGCAGGGAGCTGGGAAAGGCTTGAGTCTCTCTGTCTCTCTCTATCTCAGATTCAGCTACTGTCATTTTGCTGAAACGTACAACCTCGATTATCTGAAACCTTTCTGTCTGGTTCCCTTCTCCTTTTTGCTGGTGGGGACAAGGGCATGACCTCCAAGGTCTGTTCATTACCATGGGAATTCATGGTCGCCTCCACTCCTAGAGTTGATTTATGTTCCCTGTGCTGTTTGGATAATCAAAGTTGCACTGCATTTGGGAACACCGGCCCTGCCGCCTTTGACGTGATGGAAAGGACAGGGGCACTTAGGCCTAGATGGGGACGATGGGGCTACTTGGGGGGGGCTGTCAGCCAGGGTTTTGCCTGTTCTGTTTTTTTGGGTGAGGGGGCCGTTTAATGCATGTGAGGCTGACTGGTGGTGGGGGTTCAGGGCAGCCAGTAGCAGCGGATGGGAAAAGTCTTGTAACATTTAATGCTTCTTTGGCTGTTTCTAAACTAGGTGTCAATTCACAACAGGCTTCAAACGTACCAGCACAACTCCGCCCTGGGGCCCGAGAGTGGAATGCAGCCCAGCATGCGTCTTAACGTGCCACGGGAGCGGCTGGAGACAGCACTGGTGCCCTCGCACCCCGCCTCGGCGGGGACACTTGTACAGTGCCAGCAGATTGTCAAAGTCATTGTCTTGGACAAGCCGTGCCTCGCTCGAATGGAGCCGGCCCTCAACCAGACTCTGACACGCTACGTCACCTCCGATTCCTGCACCTCCACCCCCTGGCGTGGTGTGGGCACTGGGCTCCCTGGGACCCCCATGAAGCTGGTCCATCAGCCTCCCCTTCCACCTCCACCGCCTCCCTACAACCACCCCCACCAGTATTGCCCCCCTAGCTCCCTGCTTCAGAGGCGCAGGTACTCCAGTGGCTCGCGCAGCCTCGTGTAGCCACACCACCAGCACCAAAACAGCACAGACTTCCCCGCTTCCCTTCCCCACCACCTCCCGGGGACCCTTTCTGCCTACAGAGATCTAGTTTGTGATTTATTTTTTAGTAAAAGAAGAAGAAAAAAAAAAAAAAAGCCGACCAACCTAACTCTTACCCTGTCTCCCCTCAAGATGATGCTAATTGTGAGGAGCCATCTATAGAAACTGCCAACCTACATGCTCACACATCCTCACACCCTCACACCCTGCCAGCCCAGCTGGCCTCCCGTGCTCGTGCCGTCCCCATGTAGCACTTTGCTGCCCTGTTCCTGAGAGGCTTGATGACCTGCTGCTTTCTAGGCACCGTGTCTTCCGTTTGCTACTCCTCGACCTCCTTCCTCACCTTGCATTTACCTGGCCATAGGTTTGTACCCACCCCAAAACTTCACCAGCCTCGGAGAGAAATGGACTCACCCATGCCAAGGACTGACCTTGGGGCACTCCCGGGGGTGGAGTTCCTCCTGCCACCACTGCTGCTGCCTGCTAAGCTGGAGCTGAGAACTTGTACCACTTGCCATGCTTTCTCCTCATCGCTCTTCAAATATTATCTCCTTGCAGCAGCCGGTTCCAAGCGAGGGAGCGCACGAGTGAAAGAGAGCTCGAGAGGAGGAGAGACTGTCCTGAGCTGCAGTACAACGCAAAGTTGGCCTCACTCTGAACACCAAAACTCTTTCTGTTATTATTTTGGAGCATTGTACCAGAGACCTCTGCTGAGACCTAGCAGACCTCATCACATGTAAATACACCTGTATGGTAGTGTATGTATGGCGCATGCTTACTAAAGGAAACACCAAGCAGTTCTGAAGGAGCAGAAGGGAGGGATTAAGCTCAAGGATCTTTCTGGAATGGATGAGTACTTTTCCAAAGAGATGGCACCAAGAGGTGCCCTCCAACCTCAACACACACACATAAAGATTGTCTTCTCTAGCATAAAACAGACCCACCTCTGCTTTCCTCCTTCTAACTGGTTTTGTGTTTCCTGCCCACCTGCTTTTTTATATTCTGAAAGCAAAGCCAGCTGTTATGTTCAACTTCTGGGGTGGATGTTCTTTTCACTTGGGCTCTTCCTCCCAGGCGCTAGAGGGAAGGGGCTTTTTGGAGACCACCCATGTGAGATCCCATCTGTATCTCTTGCCTGGCTATACTCTTGCCTCCATCAGCCCTTCCTATAGGAAAGCTGCCCAGATAGCAGACTCCAAGGCCTCTTCTCTCTCCCTCGCTATCCCAGCTTCAAAGTGAGGGGAGGGGAAGATCCTGAGATAGAGATGACAGCTCAGCTCCTCTGCTTTATTTGGGACATTGATGTGAAGAAAGATGGCATTAAAATGGGCTATGGACGTATTTTTAGAAAAAAAAAAATTTCTTTGAGCAGTAGGGAGGGGAAGGTATAATTAGCTTAAAGGCTTTGGTCTCGCTCACTCACTCTGTCTCTCTTCAAGGCTTAAGAGGATCAACTTTAGGCTTTTAAAACAGGACAGAATGCCTTTTAGGGCCTTTATTTTTATTTTATTTTAAGAGGGAAAGAAAGAAATGCTCTTCCTTCCCATGCAAGGCTGTGGCTTGAGCCCTGAATGCTGGTGACGCAGCCATTGGGTGAGGAGTGGCAGGAGTTGGTGGTGGTGGTGGGGATGTGCAAAATGTCAGGGAAAGGAGGACAGTGAAGACAGAGGCAGGATGGTGCCAGTATGCTCATCTCTGGGGCTATTTCCAGTGGCAAAAAACCCACGGTGCATCAGGGACTGGCTTCCCTCAGTACTCTTTGGATGCCTGTTGGCTCTGCTGAACTGTTCAAATGAGAGAGTTCACATATTTGAGGTGGACACAAGCCCAGCTGGAGTTAGGGAAGCAGAGAGGGGCTGGGGTGCAGCCCTACGGGGCAGAAGCCTGGTCACTTCCCAGTCCCCTTATTTCTGAGCCTGACCCATGCACCCAGGTGCTCCAACAGGTCTGTCTAAGTTGGTTGCTTTGCTGTCTGGAGCGGGGCACTAGGCTGCCACTTTTATATGCAATAGCAGATGTACTGACCAGGAGCCAACAGGCACAGCCTCAGGGAGGACTGTGGAAGCAGAAGACAGAAAAGATTGTAAGAAAATCCAGAGTAGAAGGCCAGTCTTCCTCCAGGCCAGAGAAGCTTTCTTCTAGCCAGCCCCCTAGGGCGGTGAGGATGCTCCACATCTCAAAGGTGGGCCCAGGGTGAGGTCCTCACCCCCAGCCAGGGCTCAGCCCCTCACCCTCCAGACAACTCTGAGGCACAGCTGGCTCCCTCCAAGGTGACACCCTGCCACCTCACAGAAGCTGGGATCTCATCCAACCTGCCCGTAGCTTCCTGGGAAAGTATACGTGTGGCATCTGCCATTGTCCGGTCAACATAGCATGTGGCTGCCATTTTATTTTCACTCAAAGGGGTAGTATCCGTGAGGCACTGACACTGCCCTCCCTTCTCAGCAGTGACTTCACTGTCTGAGAGGAATGGCAGTATTTATTTGTTTGTTTTTTCCCAGAGTGCAGTGAGCCACTGAAAATCTCTCTGTGTGTTAAAATAAATAAATTAGATTTTACTTGACATTTAACACGAAGTGACAACAACAAAAACCTTAAGGTACTTGATGAAATAATTTTTTTAGATAAAATATTTATAACGATGTCTATGAAGTTCCTCCAAGAGAGGTTTGCTGCTTTAATAATTGATTGGGAGAGCTACAAGAATGTAAAGAAGAAATAAGGAAGCTTCCATGAGACTCCCTTCTTCCTGCTGGATGAAGGATGGAAGTGAGTTAACTGAAGTGCCAAGGTACCTGGGGCACAGCAGTCTCTCAGGGCAAGCTGTCTGCATTTCCCTGATTTCCCAGCAAAGGACACTGCTGGCCTTGAGCTTTGGACAGAGAAGCAGATGTAGATAAGCCTCGCTGTCTGCTAGCCTGCTGGCTACAACATCTTCTGTCAGGTTTAGCTGGAGAGACACCAAACCACTGTATTCCAGGTTGTCATGGAACAGGTTGCTCTAATTTCTACTGTGTAGCTGAGCCCTTCGGACTTCACTTCAAAATACCGAGCTTTTTTTTTTTCCTTTGAAGGTTGGTCTCGAAGGATGACAAGCACTTTAAAGCATGTCTACACCTCATCTGATCTATTGTACTGTCTGCTCCCACAGCCCTCCCACATACAAGCAAGACATACAGACTCAGTGTAGCTGTAGTACCGTGAATAGACACCCTCGCACACAGACTGATCCTTGACAGGGTGCAGGCTAGAAGGAGCATGTCAGTGACAACCTAATGAAGGACAAAAAGTGTACCACAGCTCGCCCAGAGGGATCAGCCCAAAGAAAAATCACCAGCTCCTGACAGCAGTGATTCTGATCACGACCCTAGCACAATCTTTCAGGTGGAGGGATCAGGCAGGAAGCTGCTGCAGAGATGAGATCAACCCAAACGTACCAGTGGCTTTTTGCTGCCGAATTCATATCCTCCTATATTAAAAAAGAAGGGGAGGGAGAGGGAAAAGAGAAACCCAGTAAAAAGCATTCTGCAGTGAGTGCCGGGTACTCAGTGGCCAAACAAGAAAGTGGCTCTGCTGGACGGTGAGAAAGAGAGGAAGGTGTTTCTGATTTCCACAGAGCTGCATTACACAAACCGCCAGGCTCTGTCCTGATTCTCTCTTGCTCATGCTAGTGCCGGTCCAGCAAAATTAATCTGTTTACACCAGTAGCAAAGGAATGGAAAAATGCACCAGGAGAATCAAGCTTAGTGCAAACAATTTGGGTTTATTGCAGTGTTTGCTGCTGTAGTGCTTTCAGTGCCATAGTCTGGGCCACTGTGGTAGCAACACCTAGTGCTTTCTGCAAGACCTTCAAAGCATCCCACTGGTCGCGTTTTCTCTCCTCCCCGTAGAAGAAAGGTGTGGGTATGGTCCACAACCAGAATTTCATCAATACTCAAACTTCTTCACAAAAAGGTACCACCAGATTTGGAAGGATTTGAGGGCCTCTGAGCTGTAATAGTTTGAGTTTTGTTACCTGTTTTTCAGAAGGCTCCACTTGCAACTATCTGCACGTGTTTGTGAGGTCTCCAAAACAAATCTGAGCCCTAAATCAAAGAAGCTGCTGCTTGGCAGAGTCTCTGCTTTGAAATGCAAGTTGCTGAGCAAGCTCCTCCAATCTCCCACTCCACCAGCTGCCTCACTGTGCTAGTGGAGGCTCCAGGGACTGCCGGCAGTGTTTCGTGAGCTAGAGCTGTCCTTGTCCTGCCCGCTCTTTCACAGCCACGCCTGGGACAGCAGCTTGGAAGTCACCCAGCTCTTCAACACTAGTCACGATCCCATCTGAATGTGTCTTTTTAAAAAAACTAACAACAGAAGTGTTACCTGTGTGTAGGCTTTTGAAAGCACCTGTCTGTCTGTACCTGTTTCCTGCTTGTAAATATCACCAAGAAAAGCTTCCTTTGGGAAAAGTGGTGTGGTCACACCTAGCAAAGAGTCCAAATGGCTAATATTTTGTAACAAAATAACAAAAATAGACCAGAGGTATTTTATCTGTTCAATTAATAGAGTTTTAGAAATTATATTGAGATATGTCACTTGTGCGCTAATGTCTTCTTTGCCTCGGCCCCTCTCCTGTGTCCCTGGGCTCCGTCGGTGTGCGCAGGCGCACGGGTGACACACCACGGCCGTGCTCCCAAGGAGTGTTGAGCATCGTGGCTTCCTGCTGGCCTCGGGGGCATCCCACTGCAGCTACTGCTGATTTTTCATCAAATGCAGCAGGAGCTAGCTCAATGCTCAGGCTCTCTGAGGATCAGATCCAGAGGAAGCCAAGAAGAAATAATCTTGTCCAAGAGACGGCAACTCAATGTGAAATTCACCCCTGCAGCGAGGCAGAGAGGGAAATGGTGAGGGGGGAAGGCAAAGCCCTTCTGTGCCGCAGCTCATTCCTTGTTGGCACGCAGCAGAGCCAGCCCCAAACCCTCTGCTCACGCCTGTGTAGCTCTGCACCTCTGGGGAAGGAGGCCCTCCCACCCACGCGAAGCAGAAGGCAAGGAGAGCAACTTCACAAGCGGCGTGTGCCAATGCATGCGTTGGACGCCAGCTGGCCCCAGAGAAACTCATGCACCCAGAGACATCAGCACATCCTGTGTATTAATGCACACACCATCTGCCGACATGTAGGACTCTATGGCAGATAGCATGTAGGCACCTCTGCTCTCCACACAGCTGAAGATGCTGTACAAAAATACCAGGCATATGCAGCCATGCAGTGCCTGAGCGGGACAGCTGTGCTGGCTGCCGTCACCACCGCAGCACATCTCACAAGCTACGTAGGCTCAGGCTTGGTTAACATTTGGATGGGAGACACGTAAGGAAAATGACATTTCCCATGCAAATCAGATATACATGCATATTTACACAAAGCATAACCCGAAGGTTAATGAAACTGACCTTTGTGAAGTTCTGCACGGGGATGAGCGAGATGATCGGAGACAAACACGTGCACACAAAGCAAGCTCTCCTCTGCAGCGGAGGGGGGGAAGGCAACCTACTTCTTTGCAGCTGAGTCAAATAGATGCCGGGTTCAGATTGACCCCCCTGAAAAAACACCGTCTATAGGTTGCAAATTCTTTGCTGGCTTCAAAGAATCCCTTAGCCCCCCAGGCCCATGGTGAAACACTTGGGAGGACAGAAATCCCTCTGAGACACAGACAGGAAATTTCCCAGGGATTCAGAGGCTTCCGTTTATGTTTCTGTGTGCCACGGATATATTATAAATCAGCCCATCCCAAACAGTCATTTTCTAAGATGTTTTGAAACAGGAGTTTATTGGAGAAGTTTCTGCCTGATGTTTAGATCACACACCTGGCTGTAAAGATGAAAGCAATAAAAACAGATTGTCTATATGTGAAATACTCCTAACTTGCTCCAATGTGCAGATGCTATTATTAATTGGAAGATGGCCAGTCCCTTTGGGATGTATACTACGTAGACGCATATAGATAGTGCTGGTGCTGAGAGATTACAATCCAAAAAGCACATACCACAACCGTCACACTGTATCTGTACACTATTACATCTATACAGTATACATAATGTGCAATAACATATAGGTAGTGCATTCAGAGTGGATCGGGAATTTTGAGATGCAGTTTTTCCTCTGAAACTTTTAAGATGGACTTTAAATTCAGTGCATCCCTCAAGTGCTTTGCTGTAGCTGGGTTCCACTCACCCCTTGTCAAGCAAGATGCAGAAGACTTGCCACTGAACGCTACCCAGCCTGCTCTCTCCTGCTTCACCGGCGTTGTCCCTGGGGTCACATACCCACCCCAAGGCCAACACAGAGAGCGGAGCCCTCAGAGAGCAGTGCGGTGGCAGGAAGGTTACCTCAAAGCCAAAGGTGCCATGCCACTGTCCCTTATTGGGGACCACGAGGGGACAGTGCCTGCAATGTCACTGTTGAGTTTTGGGCCCAATGGGCCCCTTTCCACCTCACCTGGGGGACTCTGGAAAGGTAGTGCTGGTGCCTCGGGGGTGCCTGGGGCATGGCTGATCACAGAGTTGGGCTCCATCATTCCCCACAGATTCTGGTTTCCTGAATTGCCAGCTGCTGGGGAAGAGGTGACCCTCTGTATGACACTGCCCCAATCCTGAGTCTAGCAACCCAGAGTCAT
>KZ510507.1:2031-16932 GCA_002844005.1 Limosa lapponica baueri | reverse complement strand
AATTATTTTTTTTGTGATGCAAATTTTAAGCTCAGTATGTTCTGTTGAGGAATACGGGTCGCACAGTCAGAGGCTGGTGCAGGGATGTATATCTGTATGTTTATATTGGGGAGCAATTATTACTGTCTTTACTCTGCTCTGTTGTTCTCTGCTGAGTAGAGAAAACTAGGAACAATTAATTTCATGTCTCTTCTGTAAGCCAAAGAAGCACTCTCAATCTTTACTTTCAAGAAGCAATTAACTTCAGGTTTATTAGTCAAGTTGTGCTATGAAGTTGCAATCTTTCATTGTACACTGTGAATTTTAATTACAATTTATTAAAATAATTTAATTGACTTCAGTCAATGGGCGTGAATGAGGGCAGAATTTCCCTGAGAAAGCTGTAGTCAGAAGAAAAGGCCACCCATCCTAAATGCCTTCTGCCTGCCCTTTTTTGGGTTGCATCAGACTGTTTGAAAGAGGGCTGCATTTATCATCTTTGATGCCTCCAGCTCAATGGTCAATTCATATTAGATTCCACAAAAGGCAGTGAACCAAATTCATCTCTGATACAATTCCATTGACTTCAATGGTCTTACCACAGGGACTAATCTGGCCTAATATTATAGTATTAGAATGCATGTGTGTGTACTATTAGCCCAGACTCTTTGCTGGAGATCATGCCGTCTAAAAGCTGATAGCTGTTGCAGTTGCAATTTGCTCAAGAAATCCAATTCCTTTTGTTGACCCACTGAAGTTCACATTCCAAAAAAAAAAAAAAAAAAAAAAGACCAAATCCCTAACCAGTTTGAAACCACAGCTGAATTTAGATGCATATTCACTAATTTGGTTTATTATGCATGCAAATATTGGTATAAAAGGTGTTTCAATTATTTTCTAAGGCAGGGACCTATGCATTCTCCGCAGTCACAAAGAGTTTAAATGGAGTTATTTTTCCCTGCCTATAATCGTTCTCCCTTTTAAGTACCCAGGCAGAAAAAGTAAGTTTACTGCTTCTAGCACAATGGCTCTCTTCACTTTTAGGTTTGGGAGACCTGGGTGACCTACGAAAGTTAATTAGAAGGTTAACAAAGACTAAGGCAGAGTAGAATACAGCGCCTCTCCTCCAGCCAAAGATGTCATCCATTAATTAGGGAAATCGTTAAGGTGGCCTTTATTGAATCCATAGAAAATCGGCAGTTGGCGGTCGACAGTTTTGATCAGATTTTCCTCTCCCCAATAATACTACCCTTAATCGTAGGAGACGCGGAGGGTTCGGGGCGGGATGGGAGGGGTGAGGGGGAAAGTGTGTGTGCGGGTAGGGGGAGTATGTGTTTCAGCGACATTACAGTTAAACAGCCGCCAATTGTGACGGCTTTGATTCTCAGGCTTACATGGCATACTTTTTCCATGATGTAATCTTTATTGAACCTGGAAGCTTGGGGGTGGGGGGCAGGGGGCAAGTGAAACTCGCTGCTGCTGCTGCTGCTGCCGCCGCTGCCTCTCAGCCGCAGGAAGCCCTGGGAGTTAATATTGCAGTCATCATAGGCAGAGCTTGCTGCTTTTGCATGGTAATACGCTATCTGACTCCCCTTCCCTCCTAACCGAAGGCTGTCTGCTTCGAGCAATGAGAGCAAACAGCCATCTGCACAACAGAGCCTTCATTTCTCCACAAATACATTCACTTTAAAGTTGAAGGGCCTTTTTGAAGACCCTAGGTTTTTTTTTTTTATACTTTTTTTTCCCCATTATAGTACCAAAGTGGTGTTGCTATGGAGAATTTCAAGTGAAATGTTAGACAGTCCAGGCATTTTAATATGTATATTTTTTAACCTACTGGGAGAATTGGCTGGGTGGAGGTCTTTACTGGCTTAGTTTTCACATTTTTCCTTACATGTTGAATACGTTACATCAAGGACAGTGATTACAGCAAGTCCAGCCTGTTCAGCGTTGTAACCAGGTGACCTAGCATCGAAGTAGGGTTTTGTTTGAACATGGAAAGCCATCTCCTTCCAGGTAAGGAAGGCAAAGACAAGAGCTACTGCAATGTAGGATGTTTATGTTAAAGCAATGCCATCCTGGAACATATTGGCTGGAGCCATTGGTTTGAGGGTTTTAAAAAATGCAGCTGTTCAAATATCTAGAGGACTATGCACCACATGGTACAAAATGTGATAGAAAGATAAAAAACAATAAAACAACTGGATTAATAAAACTTTAATTGGCAGATCTTCTTCAGGATAAATTATACACAGTTTCAGGCCATTAAAGACTAACCAGCTACTGACTCTTGTACTTCTCCTTGCTCCTCATGTTCTGGTAAAAAGCTTCTTAATGTTATCATGAATTCCTTTACCAAAAAGGATTCAAATATGAAATACTAAGAAAAAATGTCTACGTTTTAGAAGTTTTAATATGCACACGGTACACATCTGCCTTATTGCCTATATCTTTCTGTATACTACAGTAGATAGTACTTTATTTTATATATAGCCTATAAATCTAGCTCTTCCATAGAATATTTCAACCTTTACTTAGTATTTTTAATATGCCAAATATGTCATATAGAAAACAAGTATCAGCATAGAAACAGCAACAAAGAAATGTCAAGCTGCTTCCTATATGCTCCACACGACCCTCGGCTTTTCTGCATCCTTCTCCTTGTGTCAAAAGGGAGATGGAGCAAGGTATACTACATGAGTAAGGCTTTCTCCATGCTTTGAAGAGCTCCTAGAGAATTGCGATTTGACCTGGAGAGGCGTTGTGTTCCCACAGCTCTGTTTTGGACCTTTTTCTCTTTTAGGCTAAGAGACAAACTAACTCACTCATTGTGTAGCCACAGAGGTCCCCAGATAAAGTGCTATAAGAGGGTCACACACTATTATTCTTTTATTATGGAGCAGCAGTGGCTGTTCAAGAGTTACTGTGGATTTTTATATGTTTTCCTACTGCCTTTTGTCTTCTAGTAGCAGTCCTGTGGCTTTGAGAGCTTTGGTCTCCGACTAGAGGAGGGTTCCTAAATTTAAGGTGGCATCTTTGGGAGGCTTTGGAAATAATTCTGGGTAGGAAAACGCAGGGTCCCTGTTGCTTAGACATATTTTTGTATTGCTATAGCTTCCATAGTAAAATGTATGTGAGGATAGAGAGCTGGTGTCAGTATTAACTTCAGCACTCGGGCACTCCTGCAATTAATCTCCTGGCAATATTGAACAGCATTTGTACAAACCCCCTGGTAAGCAGTGCGTTACTAATGGAGAAGTTGTCAAGAGGATGGACAGGATGAAATATTAAGGGTGGGAGGAGATTCTTGTAGCTGTAAGAAGCATACGAAGGTTGAGAAGGTGAATTACAGATTTTTTTTTCTCAGCTGATACTCCTGGAGTTACAGCCCAAATTTGTATCCTTAGTATGGAACTTTACTGGATTTTTCATGTGGTTGTTTTTTTTTTTCCTTGTTGGCTGTGGCTGGGAGCAAAGCAAATAGAAATCATTGCAAGCACAATTTTACAGTGATTTCACAGTTAATACAGCTTTGAGAAGGCTGGTAAAAGGTGCACATTAATATTACTTTTTAACTGTGTTCAATATAGCTGCACTTATAAGTGACTGAGAAGTGCAGAAGTGGGTTTGGGTTTTTTTAATCCACTTAATTTAAATTTCCTAAAATGGCACAGGAAGGAATCAGTACAGGAGACAAGGCAAAAGAAGTCCAGTCAAAACTGTAGGAAGTTCTCTGGCTGTCCGTGAGCCAGTTTTTGGCTGCTTGTGCAGTTTCTCCCCCTTCCATCTTCTCTAAAAACATTATGGAAGGGATCTCTGGGGAAGTCCAGGTATCTAAAAGGCAGATAATTCCACCTAGCTCTAGGCATCTGGTGCTGTTTTAGTGTCCTGAGTGTCTTTTTCTATTCAAGGGGGACAGAGGAACACTTGTAAAGCTTGTTCTTTTGACCTGTTTCAGACTCGCATGTCAGGATGAGATGAACTGTGCCCTCAACATGCCTATTCCTCTCCTTGGAGTATAAAGGGGATCTGGACAACAACTTCATCTGAGTTAGGCTCAGCCTTGAAATTGAGTGCTGTAGGTAAACCACGAGCGTTTTCCAGTGAATACACTCCAGCATATAACACCTTGTGGAAGGAATGGAGTATCGCTGGAGAGCTATGAGGTGGGAAAGGAGCGGGCTAGAGAAGATGACAGTTGGCTATGCTGAAAGGGGAGCTGACACATCAAGGAAAATCACTTCCAGAGTTTCTCAAGAAGATTTATATTTTGAATTAATATCTGGGTGCAAGACATATCAACGTCAGATATGCAGAGAAGAACAGGCATATCCAACAGGCAGAACTGATGGCCTTTACGAATATAATGGAAATGATTTGTAATCGTGCAAAATGCCCTTAAGTATTAATTGGAAGGATTCCTGCTTGAGGCTAGAAGGTCATTACGTAGAAATGCAAAAAGGGAAAAAAAGACCTTCTATTACTGACTGCACTCTGACCATGAGACACTAAAGTTATAGGGTTGCCAAGTAGGCAAATGAAATTCTAGGTTATATCAAATGAACTGTTTCCAGTTGAGAAAGGAAAACAGGAATGCTGTGCTCTGCCATGCACTGAGACTTCCTGTGAAATTCTGTGAACAAAACCTGCAGAAATGGAGGGTATCACAAGTGACTAAAATAAGGTCTAAATACCCAAGAAAAGAGCATGAGACCTTGCAGAAGGGATTAAAGCAACATCTGAAGGCTTTGCTGGAAGGCTTGTGAAATGGCCTGAGACTGGAGGTAAAATTTTTTGGGGGCAGAAGAAGCTGGAACAAGTTCAAAATAAATGAATAAGGAACCAGTAACCAGATGGCTGAGGACCAGCAGCTTTTCCGGGGACAGGGGAGGCCAAGGAATCTTTGGCAAGCTTGGATGTTACTAGCTGAGCAGGATGGCAGTAGGGATTTAAAAAGCTAAAAATACCAACAGCACAAGGAAATCAGAAAGTTGCAAAAGTCAGAAACCTGATGTGGAATTAAGGCTGTCACAGGACTTCTCTTGCCTAGCCTTAACTAACACTGTCACAACTGCAGAAACCAGAAGGGAAGAAGTCAAACAAACTGTCCCAATATATAAGAAAATGAAAAAAATAATATGCAGTGAATGATCTGAGGAAGTAAGCCCAGAATCCTTTACATCGTCATTTAATGTGTAGCCCTAATCAATGGCAGAGAAGATGGACAGTGTTTCCCAGGAACTAAACATGAAGCCTCATCTCTAGCAAAAAACCAGGCTTAGTTGTCCACTCCATTTCTGAACCAGGGCATGTGGTTCAAAGCTAGAAACCAGCCCACTAGGCTGGAGCTCAACAGGGATCTCAGAGAAGAGAAGGGGAGAATCTACCAAAGCTGGGGGGGAACCTGAGGTGCCTTCCCACCTGGAACCCCTCCAGCAAGGGCCGCCAAGATGCTTTGGCAATGGACCAGTTTAGAGGGACTCAGCTGGACTTGGCCTGGCCTGCAAAGATCAGCAAAAGGAGGCCAGAACCATTCTGAGAGGTGCTGGAATTTGCTGCGGGGCTTGAATGCAGCTCTACGCTGAAAGGAGAGAGACAGGATGTCAGCGCTGTGGACATGGTGAGTATAGGCAAGAGTCTGATATGGGGGGTGGGAATCCTCCTGATGGCACTTCTGAGTGATTAGAAGGAATGATATAACCAGTTTGTGTGACGAGGAAAATGGCTGCTAAGGGAAGCAGCCCTGTTAACTGCTCATTTAAGGGGGGCAGGTAGGGAAATGCCACCATAACTATTATCCGGAGTGTGGCCAAAATGGAGTAACTGGTGGTATCCAGTGAAAGTCCTTGCCCAGCTTTGAAGGGGGAAAGGTGCAACTTATTGACCTGAAAGTCAAATTGTGGAAGTACGAGTCTCAGAGATGTTAGCCCAGCCATCTTTGGCAGGTGGATTGGCTTTTACCAGCTCTGAGGACAGTGGGCACCAGCTGTCATTGGGTGGCCATGGGCTGAAGTGAGGAGGCACCATGGTGGGGACCATGCAGCCTGCTCTGTAGCCTATTGTGAAAGGTCAGTCTCTAACAGTGGGGTCTAGATTGCCACCCTTGCAGATGTTGCATGCATGAAGTAAATGAGCTGAAAGTGTCTGATCTGTATCTTGTTTATAGGAAAAGAAGGTGTCGTAACACAGTCTGTACTCTGCTAGTAAAAGAAAGCTGAGGAGGATCCAAAATTGGATCTGGGATTCCCTTGAGATCTGGGAAATCTTGGCAGTGAATGCTGCTGGGCATCAGGGCCAGTGCCCACAAAAGCAGGCTGCTCTGGAGCAGCAGTGCAGCTTTGAAACTAATCCCATGGTGACTCCCACTTGCTGTAGGCTGGCTCAGTGACAGAGCAGCTGTAGAGGGTATGAGCTTGTCTCCTGTCAGAGGACGCTACTTGGGAAGTTCAGATGCCCACCAAATAGGCTCCAAGCTTCCCATCCACTTGTGTGGTGGGGTGTTTGGTCCAGAAAAGCTGGCTAAATGTTAGTGTGAAGGAAACTCCTCAGGCTGCATGCAGTGTAGATTTGGAGGCCAATAATTGTGTCAGTCCTTTGTGAAGCCAAAGTGCTTGCTAACACGGTCACAGCCAGAGGATATAGTAACTGTGCAGTTGTGAGTTATGGGCAGCGAACAAAGAAAGGGTGAGTGCTGGGTCAGGACCTCTTTTAATGTTTTCATTTAATAAAAAAGACTATGAAGCTGCATTTCTGGTAAGAGTTCAAGGATGAGTTCTCTGAGTCCTGAAGTCACTGGTTTTGCTTCATAGTGAAGACTCAAGGCTCATCTTCAGAGGCACTGACAGACCCATTAAACTGCCCCACACTGTCTGAAGAGAAGGCATTGTACAGACCTAAAGGTGCCTTCAGCAGTAAATGGGATGTTATCTACCAGTCTGGTTAGGGGAGACGATAGTCTGTGCCTCGGTACCGAGCAGAACATGCTGAAAGAAGTAATGCCATAGTAGGTGCAACTGCTCTTGTGAGCAGGTAACACCTTGGATATTGCAATGCTTCATTCTGGTTGCCATACTCGGTTTTAAGACGAATTGGCAAGTGGCAGTGGAAGCAAAGAGCAGGGGTGAAGGGCAGGAGACAGCATTTCTACTGCGTCAGTAGGCAGCACTTGAAAGTGCCGGCTTCTGGCTCACACTGAGTGATCTTGGAAGCGGTCACTGCAAAATAGGTCCCTCTCAGCCTGTCTGCTGTGCTGAGATGGCTCTGGGCACACTCGGAGACTGCTGGTAAGAAAGACTGCATTTACAACCAGCCTGGGATCAGATCAAGGCTGCCACTGAACTTGAGCTTCCTGAAATGAGAGTTGCTCTGAAAAGAGGTACCTTCTCATGGACACACAACCCAACGAGAGAGAGAGTTTTGTCTAACAAAAAGAAAAATATGGCTGTGCACAGGACTGGGCACTTTCCCAGGCAGTCACAGATGTGCAGAGTTTTGTGGGGCTCTGAATTTACTACGAAGGGCTTATTTGTCGATTTGCCAGTATTGCAGAGACACGACATAAACTGGGTGAGAGAGACACACCGACTGCAGTGCCTTCTGAGACTTAACCACTTTCAGAATTAGAGTTGCTCTTGCCTTGGCAGATCCAATGTTAAAACCCTTTCATGCATTCCCAGATGCTAGTCCAAGTAGACTGGGGGCTGCTCTGAAACAAGAATACAAGGGATTTGTGAAGTTGAAGATTTAATGTTTAATTTATAAAGTTGAGGATCTAATATCAGCAATGGTCTAAGTAATCCAGAGACGTTGTAAACAGGAGTTCAGAGAGTCAGTTTGCCTGGAAATGGGACAAGCGTTGGGGTTTTGTACTCACACTCATGTCCCAGGATAAGAAAGGCGTTACAGACACCTTGTCCCAGCTGCCTGATGGAAGTTAGTTGCAAGTGTTGCCCTGTGCCAGATTGCTGGGGAGAGGCACTCCTCTGAGAAGATTGTCTCTCCACTTCCATAATGCGTTCAGGTGCAAAGGTTTTTAGTGGGTGCCCTGAATGCTACTAGACGCAGGATCAGGTATGCTAGGGAAATGTAGGCACTTCCCAAAGACTCTGCTTTGGATGTGGCACGTCAGGTAACTAAAAAATCTATTGGCAAAGGTACTCGTCCACGAGTACTGCAGAACTGTCATTGCGACAAAGGGATGGAAAATGGTGTAAAAGATAGAATAACTTACCTGGTGCTGGTTCTGGTACAAGCTGGTGACCTGAAATGCCTATTAGCTCAGTTCTGAGCTACACAAGAGTTTTGAAACTGCCGGATATTTGGAGAATGCAAAAAATCTTAGGCAATCTATTAGAGGATTTGTGGTGAGTAAAGCACTAGAAAAAAACATAAGAAATTTGGCAAGAAATGAGCTCTTTGCAATAATAAAGCTGTTGGGATAGACTAGACATACAAGAGTAAGGAAGAAGCTGGTTAAGGATGTATTAGAGAAGGGACGTAGAAAGGAAGCCCAAGACTTTCTTTTGGTCTCCTGAACTTCTCCTGCAATCAGAAACATCCCCAATGAGGGAGAGAGTTTCCCATACTGTTGTACATGGCACAAATACACAGCACACATTATACAGCTAAGAACTGTAGGTCATGTCATCAGCTGGGACAAATCAGCACAGCTTCATTTACTTTCACAGAACAACACCCGTTCCCCCCGGCTGCAGACTCGGCTCCTCTGTGCTCTTCTGCTCCGCTAAGTGAGCTGTTTTTCCCAGAAACTTGGTTTTCTGGGTGTTATATTTTGCTGTGGGTGTTGGGAGAAGAGCAAGACGCATCCTCCAAGAGCGGACCTTGGAAATAGCTGGGAAGACACCTCCTTACACAGCCACCGCTTGCCACCTTCTCCTGCACCTGAGGCCGACCCAGCATGCTTGGTTAGGATGGGTCTCTTATGCTCTGCTGCAGAGAGGGAGCCGCCTTCCTGACTCCTGCCAGCTCTGACGTGCCTGTAAGGCCTTAAAGGAGGAAGGAAATTTTGTTTACTTTTTCAGAGGGGGAAGGGTGTCAAAGAAAAAAATGCTGAGGTGGGTCCTTGAATGTTAGCTGTGTTCTGATCAACATGAGCCCCTGTCTACCTCTCCAGAACATGCAGCCAAAGTGCATAGTTACTTCAGAGTGAAAAACATGTAACCCCACCTGCTGCAGTGGGAATGGATGAGGGGGAAAACTGAGAGGGGACAGGATAAACTGAGGACATGATCTAGGAGATAGTGAAGGGCAGAAACCTATTTTCACGCTGCATCCTATACAGCACCTCACCCAATGACTCTGACTGCCGAGAGACTGTGAGGCTTTTCTGTGGCTTCCACACCTAAGGAGGAGGTTTTGGTAGGATGAAAGATATGGATGGAGCTGTGCCCCATGAGCTGGGGGGATCTGGGAGGGGCAGTGGCACCCACAGGGGATGCTTGGAGGGAACAGATGTTGGTAGGTACAGACTGAGGCAGGGTGGGAGGTATGAAGGAATTGGAGATATGTCAGGTTTGCAGTGCTAAGAGACAGTCCTGGAATGACAGGGGCCCAGCAGGTGTGGAAAGGAAAAATCTCTGCTTGGGAGGAACATCTTCAAGTCACTGTCTCCCCACTCTATGTCTGTTCAGCAATGCCTTCTGGCATGTGAGAATGAGGGGAGATGTACCCTGGGGTACCTCCTTCTTACATAGCCTGGCAGCAGTCACTGCCTCAGCTCCTAGTCCTTGCATTGGCAATGCCTGGAGGTCCAAGGAGAGCTGTGAGGTCCTCTGTGCTTAGCACCCTCAAATGCTGCAGGAAAAAGGGGAGAGCTCTGTGTCCCTGCAGGAGCTCTCGTGCTCCAGGGAGACCCATCAGAGATATAGGCTGGCAACAAGAATGTGCCACTTAAATAATTGATCTTGCTCTAGTAGCCTGTGGAACCAATGTTGCTTCCTGCCATATTGCTTACAAAATCGCCACATAGCAAATAAACTGAAAATCCAAACTTTCCAGGTCGTGAACTCTAGGCTGTCGCAGGCCGTGCCAGCGCACACCAGAGCTCAGCATCCCTCCCAGCGCCAGCAGTCACACCCCAGCATACCGCCCCCCCCGAGAGCCCACAGCCCCCCAAGGCAGCTCAGTGCTCCCTCCCGCCGGGGCAGTTACCCAGGGAAGCTGAGGAGGATCTGTTCTTTTAACTCTGGTGGGCTTGGGATCAGGTTTATATTCCTTTTGAAACCCTTGCCACATGCGCAAACAAGTTGCGCTGGGTGGTGTAATTTGAGAGCGAAATTAAACGAAGAGGTGACACGCCAACGGCGTACACAAAACAAGGGAAGCGTTTCCAAATCACAAGCTGCCGTGGAGCAAGGAGTTTTTACATAATAGCAAAATTAGGGTTTGGATGACTGGTATTCTTCAACAAACTTTTCAGAAATATTTCCTGGAGCAAACCCAAAGAGAGAATCCTCATTTACCCTATTCCTTTCAGAGGTAATTGAATTCACTTGTTTAGGGTTTTTGCCTCCTCCACCTTTCATTCAGCAGCGATGTGAATTCTGCTAATCTCTCTACAAAACAGTCAATCTCCTCTAGTCTCACTAACCATCATTCAGCCACCCAGTAATGCAAAATTGCTTTGATCCTCTCCATTTGCTTCATCTCCAAAAAATATCTCCATTAAAAAAAAAAATTAGAAAAATCTTTAATAAACCCCGCCACCAAAAGAAATGTGTATGGTTAGTTCAGTGGATTGTTTTGTTTTTTTTTTTTTTTTTCCCCTGTGGTGGGTTGTTTGAGAAACCCTGGGAGTTAAGAAGACTGCAGGAGTGGCTGATAGCTTTGGGAATGGCTATACAACGTTAACATGAGTGTCCAAATAGTTATGCAAGCCGTGGAAAATTACATAGAGGAGAAGAGGGACAAGGCAGGGACCAGATTAGTAGGCTCTCTTTCTGGATACCACATTTACAAGTAAATCTCGGTCAGAGATTTTCCAGATTCTAGCCATCCTGCTGCACACAGCTACCCAGCGCTGTATTCACACTGTATTAACTTGGATAAGCAGGACGGTGCTTTCCACATCTATTCGGGGAGGAGATCTGAAAACCATCTCCCCAGGAGATTACATTACTTGCCAGTCATCTATCTACTAACCAGAACACTCTCCCTACATTTTTGGTGGGCAGCTTACTGCAGCCTGTCCACCTGCATGGAGTGTACACTTTTTCACTGGTCCATTTTCAAATACTGATTTTCACAGCAATTGTTAAAAATTAAAATCTGTTCTGAGAGAACACACCCACACTCCTTCTTCTCTGTTCTCCTTGGGAAAAGTTCAGAATTGCAGAAAGTGTAAAAAATACTGTACTTTTGTCTGGGAGGGGTTACATAAAAATGAATCCTTCCTGCTCTTCCTTTTCTCCGGTTCTCAGGAAGCCACAAACACAGTCATTTCTTCACTGGTAAAACTGGATGCCTTTTCTCATTCCTGTACATCCCTTGGAAGAGAGTACGGCCACCCTCATACAGCACAAATCTCTGCTAATTTCTGTGATGAATTCACAGGCTAATTTCCTCCTGCCTACTATTCTGAGCTGCCAGATCATGAGATTTGCTGCTGTAAAATACTCTGTAGCACCTGGAAAAAAGTTACCGTGCTTTGAAGTCATGTAGCACTCTCCAGGCGAGAATCACAAGGCATGCTGCAAACACTTGGAGCCAGATCAAGGGAACGCTGCAAGTGAGTCATTTTACTTGAATGAAACACACTTCCATTCCCCACACAAATATGTGTCTATATGTGTGCTTTTATTTTCCTAGACACATTAGTTTTAGTTATTTACCCATTTGTGCTCCAGATAATTACATGCTGCGGATTCAATTGGATGCAGATTTATTCTTCACTTCCTGTCCTAAATTCTCTGCAATTAAACAGCTGCTGTGTGCTTGGTGTAATAAATTTACACAAAATCTGGGATGGTTTGGCATAGCAGAAAGGTTGTTTGGCACGGGCTTAGGGCGGCTACATTGCGTACGACTGGCAACCCCTGCGTGGGTTATGCTTTCTCTCCCAAATGAGAATTGCCCTACCGCTATGCAACCAGAACGGGCCGTTTGCATGACAGAAATGTTTACAAATTTATAACTTGTTTTACTTGGCTGTTTTGAATATTCTCTCCTAACCTGAAAAAAAAGAGAATTTCCTCAGCTTTCCTGGGCTAAGTCTTTTGGGGAGATCCAGTTGGAAGGGAACAAGAAGAAGAAATTCTTCAGGAAACCTCTGTCTGTGGCAATACCTCCACATCATTTTAGGAGGTGGAGCTTTCTCCCCTCGGTGCTGAGAAGGGTGGGAAATAGACAAGGGGGCTCTTTCACGTGCTTCTGTGTGTACCACAATATTTTGCAGCCTTTGAATAAATTTTAATCATTTTTTAAGTGAAATTTCTTATTAATCAAACACAGACAGTGATCTTATCCTTTGCAAGGGCACACATCGTGCAGCATCTCTCGGTCCTCGTTGACCTGCACCCATCTGCCCTTCTCCCTCGGGAGCAGATTTGAGCCCCTGAGTCAGAGAGCCCCCCTTTGATATCTGCCCATTGTCTGAGCAGTGTCCTCATCTCCCATGGCATTTGTGGCCTCAAATGACTGCGGTCGCTGTGCCAGCGTGAGTGGCACACAGTCCTTTTTGGGGGAGCAGATGCAAAGTCTGCTCTAGTGGGGCCTGTGGGCTAGAATTAGCGATGCACTTCTGTTTATGAGTTAGCACACGTGTCTTTTTGTTTCCTGATACCTTCTGCATAATGAAGTCAATGAGAGTTAAACTCCTCAGCTGTGATTCACATATTCATTAATCTCCTGCAGTAACAAGTACGAATTTTACAGCGCATACAGTGCGCTTATTACCAGTGTAAACAACTTGCTGCATCCAAAAAAAGTGTTGCAGGAATTAGGTCCCATTGTATTGAACTGAAGGGAAGAAGAGTTAGAAAAATGTGCTGTGCGCTGCTGCCTGGGCCCAGACGGCTGTGATCTGGTTATTGCACAGCAGTAATTCTGGATCTTCGAGAGAGCGCCATCGTTTGCACAATTGTCACCGGAGTTTGCTGAGGCCCTGCAGGAATTGACAGGGATTTAGCAAGCCCTGGGAGTCACTAAAAAATACCTGAAGACACAGCACGCCAGAGAGCAAGACAAATTTTTTATTTAATTTAACAATTCAGGGGTGAAATGATGCCCAGGCAAAAGCAGGGAGAAAATCATGTTGGTTTTCTTCAGCAGGAGCTCCTGAGACAGTTTCCTTCCCAGAGATCACCCCTCAGGCTGGGTTTTGAGATCACACATTGAGGCATACCCTTCTCCCAAAGGGTTCTGAAGGCATTTCTGTGCCGTATTGGCTCCCACCCAGTCTCGACAGAGTTGCACTACTGTGGGCTATTGCACTCTTCCCTTCAGAAACCCACCCGTGGTACCCGTGCGGCTGCAGCGTGGCAGATGCCTCTGGGATTAAAGCGAATGTGGTGTGCCCAAGATAATCCTCATAGGAAAGGCTGAAGGAACTCATTTCTTTTCAAGAAGAAACATCTCTCTTTCTTCCCACTCTTTCCACAGCCTGCAACTGTGCCTACCCCTTCCCTGGAAATACCCAGGTTGCTTTGACTTAAATAAATTACAAGCTCAGCATCCCCTTGGCTCTTAGGCATTTGCAGAAGGATCGTTTTCCATTTCCCAAACCCCTTTGACTCAGCTCTTGTTCATGTTATAGAGGATTTTCCCCTCTTTTCTTCCCCCAGTGAGCTGAAGAGGATCAGGACCGGGCTTGTGATATAATACTGCGATATTTCTTGTGCTTTCTGCTCCTCAAAGATTCAACTCTAATCCACGTTTTCTTCCTCCTGTGAAATGAAGTCAGGATTACCAAGGCTTCTGGTCCTGCTACAAGGGAGCTCTGAGCCAGATGAAAATGCTGCATGGATGGAAGCATTTAGCAGGTTACTAGCTCAAGGCTGCCTGTAAAGATGTACGGAGAGGAGCATCTCTGCAAAGGGGGCTGACATGTTTAGTGACATAAAGTGGCTTGACTGTTAGCTTCTATTTTTTTCTTTCTAAATGACAAGACAAAGCCACCTCTGCTCTCCTCCAACTCCCCTCACCCTCCCAGCCAGCCCCTTCCCCCTAGATGCTTGGTGTTTCTTCTTTTTAGAAGGGGAAGAAAAAAAAAAAAAAGAAAGGGAGAGAGACATTTTCTTTCACACAAGCCCTCAGAATTACAGTTCATGAACTATTCAGTAAACTGACCGGCATGAACCTCCCTTCAACGGCCTAATCTAAGGGGTGGATCTATGTGTTTTGTTGCTTGTCAAAAACAATCACTGCTCGGCCCATTACATTTACAGCACGTCGTCCTTTAATTGGTGTAACACACTGAGGGCTGAAAGGAAGAAAGTCCTACAAAAGCCCCCGAGTGAATGAACCCTGACTCACACAAAAATACTCTTCAGAAGTTCAGAGCTGGGCACTAACAAGGGAGGTAGAGAGTTAGTTTGAAAAGGGGTTAAGTTCAGAAATGTGCCACCTTGAAGACCCTCCCATCAAAGCCATGATAGCATTGACAAGATGCAGGGGGAAAAAAGTTAATATTCCGGCCTTTCGGGTTTGAAGGGAAGGCAGGGAAGGGCTGGAGATTCCTCCCGGCTCCCCTTCCCGGTCTAACCCTTTTCATTTCGGGGCCGTTCTCATTGTGTCCTTCGACTGCTTAAGAAAAAATACGAGAGAAAAAAAAAAAGTAAAAAGCCCCAGGAATAGCGACATGCAGCCCAGCCCGGGCCGGCGGAGCGCTGACCCAGCCCGGGACAAAGCCTTGTCCCCGCTCTGAACACCGCCTCCCGCCCGCGCGCTCCCCCCGCCCGCTCTCCC
>KZ510493.1:19057-29997 GCA_002844005.1 Limosa lapponica baueri | reverse complement strand
CAATTTCACCTTGGCCTCTTCTGGCCGGCAGCTCAGCGACCAGCTGTGACCCTTCTCTGTAGTCACAGCAGCGACCATCGTCGTTACCTGGGATCGAGCCACTGAATGGAGGGCTGTGTGAGGAATTATCAATGCATTCCCGCAAAAATGAAGAGCTAATCTAAGGAGTGCGTCGTTCACTGTGAGTAACTATCTCCACTTTAATGAGCAGCATCTCGTCCCTGTGCGACAGTCCTGCAGCCCCCGCCACTGCTCAGCTCTGGCTCTCGCAGCCCCGGAGTGCAGCATGTTTTTCCATCTCCACCCTCTCAGAAGGGGCTCCCACTTAAATGTGGTGCTGGCTCCAGTTCCGCTGTGTGCGCTGGGGAAGAGCGAGCAACACTAAGATAAACACACCACCACCACAGCACTGGAAAATGAAGTGACTTCTGAACTGGGCTTGTAAACCCTCAAGCCGAGCCTTATCTTTGCAGAAGAATTCAGGAGAGGAGCAGATGGAAGAAACCCTCTTTGGGGCCATGTGTTTTCAGCAAGAGGCAGCACTGAATGCCACCATCCTGGAGGTGGCCAAGGGGACAACTGAGCTCAGCACCGCACACTGAGCCACCACGGCTTTTCCTTGTGTTCCTGTGCACGGCCTGATTCAGACTCAAAACTCCCGATCCTTCAGTTTCTCTTCCTGAACAATGGTCCCTTTTGCATTTTCCCATCTTACTGCAACAGTTTTTGGGATGTGACATGACCAAGCAGAGGAGCAACTCAAGTGATCAACTAAGAGTGAATAGCACAAGCCAAAGAACCACTTTTTTCTCTTCCCACGTGCAGAGCTGTAGGTCAGCAGCAGCTCCTGGTGCTCCTACCGCACTGACTAAGCTTGGCCAACGTCGTAGCTGGAGACTCAGACTTTGCCAAGAGATCGGATTTCTGGGAACTTGCTCGGAATCAAATCTTAAAGTTTTCAGGGGCGTTGAAAGCAATGGGCTTGGCCTCAGCGATGCCCTGTCTGATAACTTCTCATCTTCTGAAGCAGCGAGACTTAATAATAATGAGAGAAAAGTGCAGGAGAACCCCCTCGGTGGCTGGACCTGCCCTTTAGACGTCTACCCTGTGGAGTGTCTTCACAGTTCAGCATCGCCTAAATGTGGCTGCTGCTCCCGCATCCTCCGGGCCAGCCCCAGCCCACGGTTCCTCCCAGCCCCACTTTGCCACCCGGTTTATGCTGGCAGACCCCACGCACACACACTTACCCTCCTGTCTTTGTAGCTTGCAGGAGGAGAGGGCCACAGGGCTCGCACGGAGGCGACCGCAGTGTGATTCACAGGCACAGCTGCGGTTCTGTGGGAATGAAACCCTCCCCTGCCTCACGGGCCGGAAGAAAATCAGAACAAACGTTCTTAGGAAAGGAGGAGCAGGGTAGCCAAGCCAGAGTAAACAAGCACTGAGAGAAGGGTGTGGGAAGGGGGGGACGTGTGTCAGCCAGCAGACGCTAATGGGCTGTGGAGAGGACAGTAATGGGTTTCTCATGTCTTTCTGGCAGTCGCCGAGTGCTTCCTATCTCCAAAGAGTGATCCCACTGATGCTTTGATGTTGGCATCTGCTCTGGTTGCACCCAAACCAGCCTGACTTTTGCTGCTTCAGGTTCCAGCTCTGTTTGCGTCTCTGGGGGCTGGAGGGGCACCTTTGTTTTCTCGGCCATGAAGGCACCCAGTCCGTGGGGCTAAGAAACGCGTGGGGCAGCGTGGGGCTCTGCACCCCTCAGCACTGCATCAGCTCGTCCCTGCATCACCACGGAGCTTCTCTGTAACACGTGAGAGCAGCAGGTGCCCAAGGAAGGCATTTGGTTAAAAAAATCTGGATCTTTACAAGCAGTTTTGATGGGTGAGCGGAGCAGAGGCATCGTTTGACAGCAGAACCTACGCACGGCTGGATGGTTTAACCCCACTGACGGCTTCAGAAGCTGCAGGTCCAAGTCTGTGTGTGGCTTCAGGGCCCCTCGATGGTGTGTGTCCTGCAGAACTGGCACATCACACATGAGCAGCAGAGGCCAACACCAGCCCTGGGAAGCTGCCCACATCACCACTGTTGGTGGACGATGCACAAAGCAGGGACATCAAATGGGAGGAGATCCCCGTGTCCGTGGCTCCCGGCTCCATGCCTGGATGCAAGACTCTGAATGGAGACACAAACCCTCCCTTGTAACTCTCCTGAGCAATCCATCATTCGCTGTTGCTTTCAGATGCTGGCTCAGGGAAGCCTTTCGGGGTGTTTTTTATCCAGCCACAACAAGCTTGCGTGGGCTGCAGTCTGGGATGTGTAAGCCAGGAATTACTCTGTTTGGGAAGCTGGTTGGATCCCTGGTTTCCACACACATGTATGCTTCCCACCTTAGCGGATGAGGGCGCACGGGAAGGGACATCACATCACAGGACTGCTGCTATCTCCAGTGAAAGCCAGCATTGCTGCAGGCATAAGAGCAGCCCAAGCTGAAGCAAGTTGGCTGTGATAAGGAGGCTGTAAGTGTGTGGTGATGCTGGTTAAGTCTTTAGCTCCCCATTACAGCGTGGAATTGAGAGGAGCATTGTCTCAGCTGTAGTAAATCAGCCCAGAAGTTCATGGAGCCCAGCAACATGCCCTGGCGTGCCCAATAATGGATGCTCAGAGCGAGAGAGTAAGTTGGTGGTTACAGGGTGAGCCTTCCCCCTGCTTTTGCCCTCCTTGTAGTTGGTGGTTTAGGCTCATGCAATGATAAAGCCTTTTTTAAGGCTCCAAGTCCTTACCTGCTATTGAAGGATGTTCGCGGGCAGGACCGGTGCTTGGCACCTCTCGGGAATAGTAAGTGAATCACCTCCCCAAATCACTTTGTGTAGGTGAAGAGCACAGGGGAGATTTTTTTACCCCTCCGGCAGAGGTGAGATTCCTGCGTGGGTGTGGGTGGGGCTTTTGTGGCATTACCCAAAATGCTGATGACTTTAACTGCAGGGAAGTCACAAGCGCTCATTTATTTAATGACTCTATCTTGGTTTTGTTCTTGATGCTGTAGGTATAATAGTCTGGTGACCGGCAAGCGGGCGAGAGGACTCATCGCTGTGCTGTGGCTCCTGTCCTTTGGAATTGGACTGACTCCGCTTATGGGCTGGAATAAAGCCATGAGCGTTTGTCCCAACGCCACCACCAACGAGACAGTGCCTGCCATCGGGACAGAGCACCATGGCTGCTTCGTCTCATGCCTCTTTGAGAACGTGGTAACGATGAGCTACATGGTGTACTTCAACTTCTTTGGCTGCGTGCTGCTCCCGCTCGTTATCATGCTGGGAATCTACATTAAGATATTCATGGTCGCCTGCAAACAGTTGCATCAGATCGAACTGATGGGCAACTCCAGGACCACACTGCAGAAGGAGGTCCACGCAGCCAAGTCTCTGGCCATCATTGTAGGACTTTTTGCCTTCTGTTGGCTGCCCCTGCACATCTTGAACTGCATCACTCACTTCCACGAGGAGTTCTCCGAATCCAAGCCCGAATGGGTGATGTATATGGCCATCATCCTCTCCCATGCCAACTCTGTCATCAATCCCATCATCTATGCCTACAGGATCAGGGACTTCCGCTACACCTTCCGCAAGATCATTTCCAAGATCCTCTGTAAGACGGACGACTTCCCCAAGGGCACCACTGACAACAACCAGCACCTGACTGTCACCAACATTAACTCCCCAGTGGCCTCTGTGACCATATGACCTTGCGCGTCCTGCTCCCGGGATTTTCCCCTCTGTCCCTGACACCACCCTTCCCTGTGCCTACGTGAACAGTCACAGCCACCTCCCGGAGGAGTGCTCAGAGATGACCACTATGCAGTTATGCAGCTGTATTATTTTTTATTTTTATTTTTGTAATTAACATAGTGCCTCCTAGAGGAATAACCTGACCGGGGAGACCGAGCGCAGCTCACCCTCCACTGCAAACCCCGGCTGTGGGAGTGCTGGTGATCGCATTGTATTTCCTTTCCAGGTCAGACACTGACTGTGGAAGCCCCACCTGCTGGGGGTGTTTCCCCAATCGTGCTGCTCATGTCGAGTCCTAGGATCTTTATTTTAATTATTATTTTTTAATCTTTTGATTCATTTAGGAGTAATAATTTTGTGTCTGGTTTTGGGTTGTTCTTTAAGTCCATACTTGACAGCACTTTGGTAATACCCTAATTATTCCATCAATTGTTTGATGCAGTTAGTATTCTCCGATGGGAAAAAGTCTTACTTAGCCCAGTTGCTGGTGTGAAACTGAATCTGTGTTCCAGGCTCTGAGGGACGTGACCGTGTTGATGGGAAAACAAGATCAGAACTGGCCGGGCTATTTTCGGCACCAGTATGGAAGCCCTACTTACTTACTGAAAGGGAAAAATTTTAGGGAAGAGTTGACTGAAGTTTTAGAACAGCAATTTTATTGCCTTTAAATCACTTTGGTCTACAGGATTGTGCAGACCAACGCTCCGGGTTTGATTTCAAACCTCTTTCCAGCTTTCAAAATGCAAAAGGCACAAGTGCCCTAATGGTCTCGGCTCCTCTAGGCCAGAGTCACTGAGGTTTGTGCAAACGGTCCCTCGGTGACAATTAGGTTTTTGCTCCCAAGTCAAAACGTGACAGCCTTGCGGTGCTTCCAGAAGTGCAGGTTTTAGCTGTGACAGCTGGATGCTGCAGCTCGTCTGACTCCTAAAACTTGGTCTTGCTGGGGTTCCTCTGTAGCCCAGTAACCTCCCCCAGAAACTGTGAGTGCTTTTTTTTTCTTTTTCTAATAGTGATTTTTATTTTTTTAATTATTTTTTTTTTTTTAATCCTGACCTGCATCAGTAGCAGAAGAGTCTGGAAGGGAGCTAACTTGCTCGAGAAGCTAAAATGCCTTGACTTGTGACCTGATTTTGGCCAAGCTCTTTGGGGGAAGAAGCTCACCCCGCGGCTCGCCCAGCCTGCCCTCAGCCAGGAGGGCACGACAAAGCTCACTCATCGGCAGAGGTGTCTTAATTTGTACGGCACGTTAACAGCTCTCTGCAACCACAGCTCAGTAATTACCGCGCCTGATTTAATAAGTAACTGTGATATGCAGAACTAGACAAAGGTAGAAAGAAGAGAGCATTAATCTCTGAAGTACGAGCTCCGCTCCTCCAGCCGGCACGACGGCACGAGCGCGGCTGTAAATGAGCTGGTGCTTCTGGCATGGCCTTTGCAGGGCAGTTCCATTCCACGAGCGAGAGGAACAGGGAGAGGAGTCAGACAAACACCCAGCAGCCTCCCTTCGTGCCCCAAAGCCGACTGTGGCACAGACGCAGCTGGTCCTGACTAGCTCAGACCTGCCATCACCTTGCGGCCCTCCTACAAACGGGAGTCTTGCCCCAAGGTCCCTCCATAAGGTGGTACCAGCTCTCTCCAAAGCACCCAGCGCCAGCAGCATCACCGTCGGTGACCGGTGAGAGCCTGGGGTGCAAGGATGTGCACTTAATGTGTTTTTTCTGTGGTGATCCCCCGCGGGGAGGCAGAGGCAGGGAGCAGGCCTTTTCGAGCTGGGTGGCAGGGAAGGAAGGTTAAACACAGGCAGTTCCTGACGAACAGGTCCAGTAGACAGACTGTGATGCCTGGAGCAGTTTGTTCCTGATAAATTGTACTTGAATCATATAGAAATCAGCTTTCTATTTTTTTTAACTGCATTGCACTAAAAGGGGGGTACTGTGAGACCCCAAGAGTTTAATTTCTCTGGTGTATTTGACAAATAATGTGTAAAATCAGCTGAAAAGCTGAAGAAATCCTGTTCCTGCAGCATGTGCTGTGCCAGCTGGTGTGACCTGCAGCTGCAGGTATGACTTAGGGCCCGTGAGGCAGACAGCGGCTGGTTCACTCGGGGTGATGGATTTTGCTTCTGCATGTGGAGCAGCTCAGCCGTACGCTCCAGCCCCAAACCCTGGTGAATCACCAGTAAGTGCTGAATGGGTTTGTACATGTTTATGCAATGTCCAAATTTAGCTCCAGCTCGGTATCTCAGATACCGAAGGATCTGAATAGTTCCTGTCCCACATGTTTCTCCTTGAACAGCCCCATTCAGCTTTGCTGCATCTGCCTTGGTCACAGTCCAGCGACCACATGTAGCCACCTCCTGCCATCGGGGCAGGGTTTGACTCTCTCCTCCTTTCATTCTTTCCCTTCTGTATTATCTTTGGCTGAGTTCCTTCTGTTAATCATGGCTGGAACCACGCAGGGTTTCACCTGCAGGTCTGGCAGCGTTGCAAAGTGGTTGCAAGCCACATTTAGCCCTACAACAAAGAATGTCAGCTCCCCCCTCCCCTCCCCGCTGGCTGAAAACGAACCAAACTCTGGACAGCAGGAACAGACTGAGACACACAGCGCTGCAATACAGAGAGAGACAGTCCCAGAACACTTGCTCGTTTGTGACAGCTCGTGCAGCAGCTCGGCACCCACTACTGCTACCTGTCACAGCCCTCTCGTGAGCCAGAATTCCTGTAGGCAGATGTGGTGTTTCCTTACTCTGACTGTGCCATCGGGTTGTCAGCCGTTACTAACTATGGCCCGGGTCACCGCTGTCTTTAGGCACATTAAGTGCCTTTGTGGATCTGAGCCAAAGTAATTTCAAGGCAAAATAAAAACAGGACACCTCTCTCACCCCCCTGGAAAAAAGAAAAAAAAAAAAAAAGCTCTGAAGGTTTCTATAAAAATGTGAAGTGCAAACGGCAGAGGAACTTTCTGTACGAGTGCAGCTGTAGCTGTTCAGCTGTCACTCATTACTGCTCTGATGTACATAGGATGGATGTGTTTTCCTCATGTTGCTCAGATTTTGTATTTGCAGTAACTGTTATTTACATACAGGATGCTTAATTTACCACCTACACAACCTGGCTCAGCCTGTGCCCCTTTTTTTCTTGCGGTGTTGTGTTCACATGGTGCATCGCGCGAGGCCGTGCTGTACTGGAGAAGGAGCCCGATTGCAGAGCAGGGGCTGAAGGAGGTGGTTCCCAGCTCAGCGGTGTGTGTCTGGTGCGGACAGCCTTGCCCTGTCTGCCAACGTGGGGTGGTTGACTTCTCTGAAACGGGTCGATTTAAAAGCGCAGCAGCCAGGGTGACACTTGTAAAGACCTCCCATGTTACAGCAAACACAGCGGGAGTACAGACCTGCCATCATTCTCGAGGTGCTGGGGGGTCCCTGCCCTAGTCCCTGGTATGGGTTTGCCAGCGATGAATCAGAAACTGCTCGGAGCAGCCAGCAGCAAAAAGCCACCGCAGCGTCACCCTGTCAAAGGCCAGCTCCACAGAGCCATGCAGGCGCTGGAAGGGCGGTGGGGTCAGTCAAAGCACCGGCAGAGTTAACAAGGCTTAAGGGATCACCAAGAGACCTGCTGGACTGTTTGTATCCCCACATCACAAGCACACAATACTGCAGATTAGTTCAAACATCTTCAGCAATCCCAAGAATAGCCTAAATAAACAAAACATTTATTAATTAATCCATCAGTGCAAGGCTGCTAATTAACGTCACACTTGGCTGCAGCACAGGAAGAAATCTCTCAGCCATGATGAATATTTCACAGTCTTGTAGATATAAAAAATGGCAGCTACCCAGCTGGGAGGGCACACAGAGAGCACATCCACATGCGATCCAAGTCCTTCATGCTTCCTCCTCTTCCTCAGCCAGTAAGATGTTCGTGAGCTGCTCCTCAGAGACAGTTAGTTCCTGGCAGGCTCCCATGGCCTGACTAAGGTAGACGGCAAGTATATGTTTGCACTGCAAATAACAGCGCAGCCAAGTTAACAGCAGGAGCAACGCAGGAATGTCAGGCTCTATCTGAAAGCCACAAAAATCCATCGTGGCCAGAACGGGTCTAACGAAGCAATTCACCCCCCCAGGAACATGGTTCCCTCTTGGCACGCCAAGCCCTGGCACAGGCTGGTGCTCCAGTGGCCCCAGGGCAGTTTTGCCACCAGGATAGTGTGATACAGGGACCTGACACACAGAAAAGTGTTTCTGGCCCCTGCTGCCCTCCCCACACGCGTGCAGGAGAAGGTGGATCCAGACTATAAAGAACAAGATTCGGCTTGGTACAGTCTGGCAGCCCACATGGCTCTCAAAACCAAGAGGTTTAGGCCCAGTTTGCAGATCTCTTGGAACAGACACAGGCTTCCCATGGGGCAGGGATGATTGGCACCAGGGGTGGACACTTGCAGACCAGTTAGTTACTCTGAGCCCTTCCTTATTGGCACCAGGTGAACTCCACTACTTCATCAGCCAGACTCCATGTGGCAGTCCCATTAGCAGCAATAGCCTTTGTTCCAAGAGATCATCTCTTGAAAGCCAGAACAGTAATGCGTAATTAAGAACAAAAGCCCTCCCTAGCCCTCGTTAGGCCTAGCTCCACCCAAATACCGTGACTCCCAGAGGCCAGATTATGCAGTGGGTCAGGCATAGCCTTCGTGGCCAAGCCAACACTCCTGCATTTGCTTCCTTGGAAACTTGAGGCTGCTCGGGTTCAAGGATCAGGGCACAGCCTTCTCCCCTGCTCCCTGTCCTGGATCCAAGTTAAGGCAGGCAACTTACCAGAAGGCTCTCGCTCTTCTGCAATACAGTAAAACCAAAAGCAGGACATGTGCAGAAATGGCAGGAACTGTAGCAGGTGTAGAGTTTGCCCGAGCTCCCAAGGACCTGAAACAAAGAGAGTGGAAGGAAGCAGGAGTCAGAGACAGCATTCACTTTTAACTCCTCTAACTCTTAGCCTGTTTCTGCCCTGAAGCCCTCCCCACAATGACTCACAACGTGCAACTGGCAAGCAGTCACAACACAAAAGCATCCCCAAACACTGAAGCGACCCATCTAAGCTTGAAGCTCCTCAGCTTTCTCATGGTCTCGACATGATTCTCTCCCTGCAGGCAAGGAACCATGCCTGTACACACACCTGTGCTCACAGCAGACCTCAGCTCCAGTGACCTGCCAGCTGCTGAGAGATCAGGAAAAAGGCAGTAGCAAAAAGCCCCCTCCCCTGATCTCCCAAAGCCAGCAGCAGAGTGAGCTGCCAGCCCCTCTAGTGAGCTCTCTCCCCGGTATGACAAAGACTCTCGTGTCACAGAAAGCCCATTAGTGAATCCAGGACCACCATGGACCTGGGGATGGAAGAAGAGCAGCAGTGAGCTCTCGCAGTGAGGCCTTTTCTAACCAGCTCCTGTGGGTGAAGGCTGCAAAAGCTCTTGCTGTTCTGCTCCCAAAACCAGCTGCAGCTCTTGGAATCCAGTTTTTTTCTGAATAAACAAAGCTGAAGTCTCCAGAGAAGAAGCCTCCCTGCTCCATCTCTGCTTTGGGAACAGCACTGCCTCCTTTTCCCACATGCTGCTCCTCTGCAAGGCTGGTCCTGAGGCATATTCCCCCTGCACCACGGGCAGCCGGGTGAGGGAAGCATTTGTTTCCAGTGTGGAGAAGCTGACGGGCAAACTCTGAGCTGCTGGAGCTGACTGCATGGTATAGAAAAGCTAACCTATGGATTTCTCTTTTACTTTCTTCGAGACTGGAAAATAGCTTTTAGAAAGCTACTTTAAGAGCCAACTGCTCTGCCCTCTTCTATTGCAAGGGAAGAGTCTGTGGGAGCAGAACACACTTGCAGACCATAAGCAGAAACCCGTGCTTAGAAGCATGGACTTCCTTAATGCGCTGAGGCCTAAACTGAGTGCACCCCATGGCCAAAACACAATTAGAACAGAATATTTGCTACCATGTGTCTCATATCTGCCACAGTGACAGCAAGTGGCCTCAACAGCTGGCACTAACTCTTCTGGGTATTTCAGAGAAGGGTGGGGATTTACAGGGGTGCAATCCCCAGCAGCAGCATCCTCTGCACGCAAACCCCTGGGCTCTGACGGCACACCGCACTCCTCTCCCATACCAGGCTTTAGGTTCTGGTTGGGTTTGTGGCACACATCCACCTACATCCAAAAATAACCACAAAAGAGTGAAGACAGCGGAGCTCGGCAGAGTGCTGCTTCCCTCCAGGATGCCCTGGCCCTCCTAAGTCACTCCAGAGGAGCATCATCCCTCCCCGTCCAGAGCTGCACTTGCAAGGGGAGCCTTTCTGCTGTTCCCTGGAGCTCCTCTCTCTGCACCCCTTGCCTCACAGGTAACGTCCACAAGTTTAAGCTCTCCCACAGAAGTGCCCATGCCTCATAATCCCCTTTACTCCCAACAGATTCAGGACACAAGACTCAAATTCCCACTTCAGGGTAAACCAGTCTTTTTTCAGTCTGGCCTTTACCCTCGGCCCTCCTTATACTCCAGGCTGAGTTTGTTTCTTTTGTGATAAGTTTGTTTTTCTGTAGCCCCTTTGATTGTTTTTTCCAAGATGAAGTATTCCAATGGTGCCTTTCCTTCAGAAGTGTTTTCCTTTGAGGAGGGGGGGAAGACACAGACACTGCCAGATTTGGGCTGAGTTTAACGTTCCCTCATCCTGACCTAGATGGCAATAATGCAGCTGCCTAATAAGGCAGAATCTAAAATCCAAAGACCAAGAGAAAAAGGTGCCTCTGTTTCTGGCCAGCTGCAGCCAAGCCAGGCACTGGGGTGCTCTCCTGGCCCTGAGACACTGTGAGATTTCCTTCCGCTGCTCTCATCTCCAGGCGCTTGCTGGCTGCACAGCAAGGAAAAATCAGCTCGGTGGTGGTGTCCCTGCCAGCGTGTGGGGATGCAGGAGGGCCAACTGCAGCACCACGGCTGCTACTGCTGCCACCAGCATACAGCTAGGCAGCACCACACTCTGTGCCAGGACCTGATGCTCAACTCCTTCACGGTGGGGCAAGCTGCCATACAGTTCTAGGAAATTAATTTTTAGAAAGACATAAAAAAGAAGAATTCAATAAAAGCACAGGATGTGAGCAATGCAAGGGACAGTTGGCAGAAGGGCTAAAGCA
>KZ510490.1:9852-30304 GCA_002844005.1 Limosa lapponica baueri | reverse complement strand
TACGGTGAGGGTGACAGAGCCCCGGAACAGGCTGCCCAGGGAGGGTGTGGAGTACCCTGCTCTGTAAATTTTCAAGACCCACCTGGATGCAGTCCTGAGTGATGTGCTCTAGGCAATCCTGCTTCAGCAGGGGAGTTGGACTAGATGATCCCTACAAGGTCCCTTCCAGCTCCAACAATTCTGTGATTCCACGATTCCATGATTCTGTGATATACAAGATACCTATATTATTATCATATAGGAAAATTAGCTATGAACTGTTAAACTATGTTTAAATTAATGTTAAATGCTATGAACTGCCTTCTTTACTTCTGATTTTAGAACAGATGCTACAATCTAATGCAGAATAAATACAGCACAGCTACTAGTATTGTATAATAGACACCTGCCAACTCTGACCTTTGTTACTTAAACTGATATCTGCAATACCAGATATGCAATATGAATGTAAATTAAAACCTCCACTGCATCTCTTCAAAATAATGTATGTGATCTATTTGCAATTCTGGTTAGCACATACAAAAATATCCCACATTGAAGATGCCTTTGGAGCTTAATTCTGTCAGTTCTTGGTGCTTTTACCAAGAAACAACTGAAGGTGGTTATAAGGTAGAGATGACCTAAAGAAAATCATAAGCAATCTTACAGACCATGGCTGGCATCTAACATCATATAGGTCAAAGCTGCTAGAGGACAGTAGTCACTCGTTCTTCCTTTGCCAATTATGCTGTACTAGTAAGTCTCTTTTATTACTAGATGTACTCAACAAGATTATCTACACTGCCCAGAGGCCTGAAATATTGCTATAGACTACATATTCAGCGCAGAGCTAGGGACTTGGGAAAAGCAGACTACTTCAGACAGCTAAAACCTGCAGGAGCAAAAAAAGTGCATGGTGGGTAACCTCATTTGTTTTCTTATGGAAAACTCTTGTGAAGTAAGTAGGGGGCACTAGGGTAAGTATTTGAATCTGGGATGGTTTTACTTACGATGCATGGAACTTAAAAACTATGTTTGCTCTCAGTATCAGCTGATCTGTTTGGTTTTTTTTTTTTTTCCAGAAAGCATCAAGGATTCCTTTAAAGAAGAATCCTGGGGTCAAGAAAAGTGTGTAAGATCGCTTCCCACTTCTGGGAATGTGTGCAAAGTGCTCACCAGCCTCTGGGCAGTAATGTTTCTTTCCTTTCTTGTATTATCCCTACACCTCCTACCCCATAAGCAAAGGCAAACATAATTGACTTCCGTATAAAGTCACTGCAGAAAATAAGTTTCCCCTGAGTGCCCACAAATGGATTTCTAGTGCCTGAGCTGCTCACATTGTTGAAATGTGTGTGTTTTTCAGTCTCCTTTGTATACAGAGCCTGGGCATTGCATCAGTGTACTTTCCTGAGTTGTGGGGGCAGCTCAGGTAGGCTTCTTAGACTCTTCCGTATGACAAACTTTTCCCTATGACAAACAATTCCGGTAAATACTGCTGCTACAAATCAAGTAGAATGTGCAGCAATTTTCTACTGAAGAATAGGAGCAGGTGCCATCTCTATGATAAACCTTGACTCTGAAGCCAGGGAAGCCACCCCCTTGAATGCCATTTGACATGGCTGATTCAAGAGCTGCTACACACATACAGCGTATTGATTCATACATCTGCTTTTCCTCTGCATAATTGAAGCTCCTGCTGGCTTTTGTCTTCACTTCCTAATGCATTGCTTTTAGAAAGCAACATTATGTTTGTTACCTGTGTAAAATCAATTGCTCATGCAGTGAAACTATTCCCATTTGAGAGGGAGATGCTGCAAAACTCAGTAAGCACATATGATAGAATACACATGGATGCAGGTCTCAGGCAGAAAAATAGGTTCATCTATCTCAGAAAAAATGAAATCAAGACATCTAAAAATACATGGAAAACAAGTTTTCTGCTTAGTTACACTCCAAGCTTTTTGATACTAGACCTTTCAAATAAAACAGATAATATGTGGCTTTGTTGTCTTGTTCCTTTAGCAAAAAAAACCGGCCACCTGGGTGTAACAGATGACTTCTTTCTTCAGCTCAGCTCAAAGAAAGTCTTCGCTCTGGCTTCCTGCAAACTATTAGACCTCAGAGGTGTCATGTCAAAAGATCTATGCATGAAAAATACAGTAGGTGTTTCTCCATTGAATGCATTTTTCCCTGTCTTTACTGATGTCTGACATTGCAGTTCTGGCCATCCTAAAAATATATATATTTGAACAGTAGAGGTCTTGATGTAATGCTTTGCTGTCGTGTCCTTAACCAGGGTGTTCATTGCCATTGCTGGTTGACTGAACTTGTCATATATTTCAGTAGCTGTCATAGGGCTGGAATGATCTGGGACACTGGATGAATACAAAGAGGTTGACATTACCACAGTACATATGTTTTTACTTTACAAGGCTGACGGGTGAGTAATTATGAAGGCAATGCTAGTGACAAATGAGATTAACAACCACAAATCTACATTTCATATTCTTGAAACTAGAGCCATATGACCTTGCTTTGTGTTTCTAACCAGATGAGAACAATAATGTATTAAAATCCGAGGAAGCAGATACAGCTTAAAGTAAATCTTTCCTTATGAACGTGCTTATTCCAAGAACATAAAGAACGATTCATAAACTAGAAGAAATTTCAAACACCAACCATCAGGCTGTGCTGAAAACTAACCAGAATATCTTGGTGGATAATTTTGGAACTGTGTATGCCATAGAGACATTTGTTTTCCTTCTGCTATGCAAAGCTAGTAGCGAGACTTTGAGAAATGTTTTAAAAAAAAAAAAACAAAACAAAAAACCTAACATTTTCTAGAATGTTGCATTTTCTTTAAGGAATATTTTTTCTGGCAACATGCTGTCTGAAAAACTATCCCAGAGAATGTTAGCAAATCCAAAGGAACATTAAAATTTGTTGCCAGCCCAACATTAATTCTCATTCCTCTGCATTTCAATACAGTTACCAGAAATATAGGAACAAGCTTCTTGTAATATAGAGTTCCAACTGTAAAATTAATTTCTGTTCTTCAGAAAGAGTATAGATAGATGCTGCTTCAGGAATAATTGTCTGCTTATCATTTTTGTCCTTATTTGTAAGTATGGTTTCTGAAGTGACTATCTAACTGTGGACACTCTGGCCAGCTGCCAATGTTTTGCTTGGTGCCTTATGCAGAAGTCATGATGGTAGAACTGCGTTCTTTTGCAAAATGTCAATCTGATCTACCATACCCCATCATTATCTACCTGCCTTTATGGTCTCGCTTTCTACATATTTAGCAGGTTCCAAAGCACTTGGAACAGACTATGCAAACAGCCTGATTCCCTTCCTGATTAATTCCTCCACACCCTCAGCCCTGCGTGACAAATGAGCATACACCTAGGACCGCCAGGCAAAATGAGCTAAACCACATTACTATGGCTGAACCTGCCCTTAGGTTCAGATGTTCATGTTCAGTTATTATTTTGGTGAGATGTACAATTTTGCAATAAGCAAAAGCAAGAGAAGGAAACAGACATTCAAAATACGGACATACTCCCCCAGTGCTTTTTCCAAACACATTAAAAGACAGTTGCAGATAACAGAGATAAGATGGGATGATTTCTCTGAAATGGTTAGAAAACTCTCCTTTAAGGAAAACGATGGTGACCTAATGCTAGGGGCTACTGCCAGCTCCCTGGCATGGTAATGTAATGTACTGCATGTATAACAAGGAATACAATGAAGTGTAGAAGCATTTAACTTGGAAATAAGGAGTAGAATGGAGGCAGAATAATATGACAGTATTCATGTATGGGATCTGCTGACCACTCAACACCTCTACTCTGATGAAAAAAAGCACTGGCTGTTTTCAAGACTCCAAATGATGAAGTTGATGTGACATTTAAGGCCAAGCTGGGGCTCGTTCCTTGGTTTTGAATTTCAGCCGAAGCCCTCAGACCTGAGAGAAGGTGGATGCCTCTAACTGAAAGCTAATAAGATCTATAGAGGATCAACATCTCACAGGAATACATCCTCACATTTGAGCTCCAGAGGCTTATTCTTCATCTCCCTGATGAAACAGAACTGATGTCTGAGTAGGCCTAGTGATTGGTGTTTTAAGTACCTAGGCAGAATAGAAAATCAAGTAATGATTCTTTTTGTTTCCTGAGTCATGCATAGCTAAGGGACCCAAAAATAGCTATTAGGTTGTTTCCTGCAATAACAGCCTCTTCTAACATAGCTGCACAGTATTCATGGGAAGTACTTGATAAAATCACCATGATATCATTAGCAGCAACTGTGTTTCTATCTTGAAATTCTTATTAGGTGAGAAAAAGCAAGCAACATTAAATTACATTAGAGCTAGATGTGAATATAGTTCTTTCCTCATGCATTTTTTCTTTTTGTTGCCGAAAAATATGCAATCAGATTACATGCAGCTCTTTTAACTAAATGTTTCTTCTTTTCACCTTATTTTTATATTTCAGTCTATAGTTACTGTAGCAGAAACTTTCAAAAGAAAATCTAGTGAACTGCAGAATATGTTACTGTCATTTCTGAATTATTGGAAGCTTTATGCTAACATTATACTGTTAGCATATGCTAACATACCTTACTGAAGGAAGCCAGAAAAGTCAGATGCAAAATCAATGAACATAACATCCCTTGAAGTCTCTTTCACTGTGTATATATCCGATAAAATCTGTAAAATTATTTCTTTAACCAGCCAGCCTTTGACCAAGAGTAGAAAAAAAATAATAAATCAGCTTGCTTGGTCTGAGAGCCTAAACCCCGTTGTTTATGGCTGCTGCTTCCCTTGGCTGTTCTGCAGAACTTGACATAGCTGAATTCATTACACAGCGTTTGCTGCTATGCTGTTTTAACAACTATTTTGGCAGTGCACAAATGATTTGACAGAAGGAACCATGTGAAAATTCCTACCAGAGCAGTAGCCCCAGAACCCCTTTCTCGAGGTCACCTGATTGGTCTGACCTGTTGTCTGCACTGAGCCATCAACATCATCTAATGACCATCCAGAATTGTGACATGGTAGATCATGGATCTGACAAAATTCTATTTTTTTTTGCCATGTTTAAGAATTTTCATGCTTAATAAAAACCAATACATGCTCTTTTCTCCCATCAGACCTTCCTCTTGGCTAGGACAGGTCTTGTGATTAATAGTATAGAAATGCATGGACAGCAAAAGAACCATTCTTCTGATATACAGAGAGCTTAGGATGATGACATTTCCCCATGAATGAGGAGCTTGTCGCAAAAGCATTACATAAGCAATACAATTAATCTGTAATTTAAGTGCATTTTTTAATTTGATGATGCACGCACTGCTGCTAAATATCTCTACAGATATATGCACAACTCCAAGCATGGGTTTTAGTTCCATAGTTTCTGTAACCTTTATAACCTGCCCATCATGATGAATATAAACTGTTTTGGTCTTCTTTGGTATGCAGACTCTGAGTATAAAGCCCTTGTTCAGGAAATGGCTGAGCAGACATTGTAAAGATTTTTAAAGTTACACTTTATACCAAAAACTGTGCTGGAAAATTTAAAGTACTACTACCTTCAGCTCCAGGTGGCAGTTTGCCCCTTGTCTATAGAGGTGCAGATGCACAGTGGTGTGTGTGCTCAGATTAGATGGTGACTGGAGTCAAGAGTAAGAGGCTATTTTCTTCAGCCCCAGGACATGTAGCAAAGGGAGATGTATGAAATGCCTGTTTGATCTCCACAGACTTGGGTGAGCTTACTGAAGACAAGACAGTGTGCAATGCAATAGAAAATGAAAAATGCAATGCAAGTTTTCCTTTTTCTACATGCCAATGAAACCACTGTATGTAGAATATGAGGATGCAGGAAATGTGATGGCATATCTGGTGCTGTGACCCAGTAGCCATGGCAACAATAGTGCAAAGACAGATTACCCCAGTGCTCAATTCCATCAACAGCAGAACTGTAGTGATTTACATTGGTGTCTTATCCACAAAATGAAAAGCTGCATTTCAGGTCTGTGTTACAGTTTTACCAGTTGCAAAGTTTAGCAGAAAAGAGTCTAACAGTATCTTCTACACTGAGAATCAGAAGAACGAAAAAAAATCACTGAGAGGAACCATTTACTTGTTTTTCATTGCAATGCAGACCTGTCAAGTCTCATGCAATGAGCATCAGACTTGCTCTTTTAGCCGCTGCTTTCTCATTCCCCACCATGGCATCTCCAGTTCATGCATCAGCAGAATGCTGTCACGCAGCCTGATGTGTGAGTCTTGTCTGTTGGGATTTTAAGGACTTGCAGAATCTGGCAAGGTCACAAACCCAAGCATCTACACAGCAGTGAAGCATCTTCATCTGTTGCAAATATAACAACTACCCTGGTTTACCCTATGACAAGATTCTGTGTAGTTTATCTGTCTTCTAGTCTGATGAGAAGTCCCCACAGATTTTTTTCCGTGGGTGTGCATCTGAGATCTGTGCTTGAGACAGATCTTGTCTTGTTTCAGTGCCACATCTGCCCTCAACAGAATTTCTAGTTTCATTTCAGAACTTTGTTAATTTATGCTTGATTTCTTGATGAAATAATGTTTAAAACTGTCATTGGAAAGAAAAAATCCTGAAACATTTAATCACTATTTTCTTGCTCTCTACATTTCCTGTTTACCTACTTAAATATAAAGATCCCATATCCCAAGAAATGTCTACAGAAGGCATACCTCAACATTTACATTTTGCAAGCATAAGCCAGACTTGGAAACATGACAGATTGAGTCAGGGTGAGCAACCTTTATTGCTTAGTAAAAGACCCGTGACTCTCTTTTTTTTTCCCTTCCTCTGCATCCAAAGTCCAATCCCAGGATAAGACAAATGGCATGCAAGAGTAAAGGAAATACTGTGTTCTAAAAGGTCAGGGGAAAAAAGAAAGCTGTTTGACATTAAGGAAGAGAACATAAGAGAAAACATTGTCAAGATGTATAGATATTTCAAAATGTCTGGCATTTTGTATCTAGCAAGAACCTTTATTTTCTTAAGTCATAAACTGAAAGGATTTGTATTCTGATCTAATAACTTCAAGAGAGATACAGTGATCAGTAGTTAGCTCTCTTTGCCTTACTATTTTCCCTCTTAATTTAGGCTTCTTCTGCTTCTGAATCTTACTTGTTAATTTTATAGCATGGCCTACACTTTGAAAGCAGATAAAATATTTGCTCCCAATACATGGATTGAACCTGTGAAATAAGTTACATTGCATTTATATTCTTTTTACTTAAGTGGGCCTCTAGCAAGAAATTGAAAAACACCTTTGTTAATGTGTCCATCATTTCAGAAATTAACTCATCCAACACAACTCATTTGCATACAAATTGGCTGTCTCCTGATGCCATTGTTAATACACAATTTCTTATATTTAGTATGCAGCCCTGAAAGTTATTGTTTGTCTTCTATGTACTGTAAAATTAGTGGGTTAGATAAAAGCAAATGGCTACAAAGATTGAAAAATGTCCTAAAACCACACTGTTCTACATCTAGATAAGCCAGATTGACTGTACTAGCTATCTCATGAGCGGCATGCTCATTCGAGGTTAGCTTTTCACAGAATCACAGAAGGGAAGGGACCTCTGGAGATCATCTAGTCCAACCTCCTGGTTTTTTAATGACATATGTTGTTTGAATGGCTATCTGCCATCACCTAAGGAAAAAATAAAAAAATCTCCTTTTTTCTTCTGTCCAAATAAGCAAATAATAACTGGCTTGTTGTGTGCATTCCATGATCCAACATTTGGTATGAAAAAAATAATTCACTTTTGTGAGTATTAGCAAACAAAAAGCAGGTAGTATAATCAAAGCAGTCGCTGAAAACCTGAATGGATGTTCATGAGTACTTCTGCAGTGTTTCTACTATTCCTGGTTCAAAGAATTAGATATTTTACTAAACTGGGCCCCTTGTACATTAACACCCGGTGAAAACAGCTAGTTTCATAGTAATGATGTACAAAAGAGAGCTTCAAGCACACCACGTTTCAAAATGTTAACATATTGTAACCCAGTGATTAGTAAGCAACAGAAATTCCTGCCACACGAAAACAGTGCTCTGCAGATAAGGATATTCAGGAGCATTGTCACAGCATGCCACTGGACTAGGATGCTTCAGGTGCAAAACTTTATTTCTATCTAGCATTCTATTATTTAATTCTGGACCATTTCTTTCCCATGCCATCTTCAAAAGCCTCTAAAGAAGACAGAAATAAAAGGACAAAGTTACTGCCAGAAGAAAAATAATAAACAAAACTTGAGGAATTAAAAAAAAAACCAGTATCATCTCTTTAACACACAAAGCAAAATCTTGAAGTTACTTCTTGTGGTTTTATGCCTATAAAAAATTAAACAAAGAAATAGATAAGTATTGTTTATACAGGATGTTGTTTAACATTTTTAGTAAAAACAAACAAACAAGAGATGATCCCATGCTTTAAAGAAGGACATATGACAATTTAAAAAGTCATCCTGCTTTATGTTCTATTGATAGTTCCGTGAATAGAAGTTCTAGAGACTTCAATGCTAAGATAAATGCCGATATAATAAAAAGATGTGGAGGAGCTTTGTCTTGGGATAAATTTGGGAACCCAGCATCATTTAAATCTTGCAATTTCTCATACAGTGTCTGCAGCAAATCTACTTAAAAAGTTTAATAGAATAAGAAATCTAGAGTATCTACTTTCTAAGTTCTATAATCAAAAGCTTCTCTGAATATTTTAATCTACTGTTTCAAATATCTACTGAGCTAAGATTTAAAATGACATTCCAAAATAAGAACTGTTTTATGTAAAGCTATAGTTTTATAGATTAATGATTGTGTAATATATTTATAACACTACCTTCAAAACAAAACTCCATAAAACAATGCTTTAATAGGAGGAAGAATATCTCTGTTTTTCCATAATTGCAATCGGTAACAAATATAATGTGCCCTGTTTTCAGGGGGAAATGGGTTGTTACTCAAGATTTTTTGGTATGTATTCACCTAAAATCAAAGCAGGAATAAACCAAAAAAAAAAAAAAATAATCAACTTTTAGTACGCTCATGCATGCATGCACACATATAGATGGCCTAAAAAGTTGAGCAAATTCATGATGCCTACATGCCCACATTGGCAGAAAGAGTAACATTCAGTGTTTCATGCAGGAGAGAAGAATTAGCTACAGAAATGCACAATGACATACATCACGTTTTTGAAGAAAACTCCACTTAATTCCTATTTTCATGTTATAGTGAGGTAGGTTTAAATAGCTAGAAGTGAAACTAAAAACCTGCAAGGATGGAGTGAAATTATTTCTGACATACACTTTAATCCGTATTCATGTCTCTATTATACAATTTCCCTATGTCATAGCTCCTATAGGTGATTTACTTTACTCAGGGCACGCTGCATACATAGAAGCAGGTGGACCGCGGGGCAGACTGATGTTTCCGTGCTGTCCTGGCCACCACCGCTGCCTTCTCCTGCCTGGGCTGCCTCTAGCTCTTGCACCTCGGGCAGGCACCTCTGCTGCTCACACTCACGGCTCCTCGTCACCCTTTTGGTATAGGAGAACACGCCACAATCTTAAATCTGCATACATCACTGTCTACACATTTTTCTGCCCCTCTGCGGGCCCAAGCTAAGTGTGGACTCTGCATTAGAGGATGGGGTTACAGAAGAAGCGCCAAGAAGGATGTCTAAAACATCTTCTTGACCAACAAAAGCCAGCGTGGGGGACACATGCAGAAGGTGGCTTTTTTTGGTGTTTTACTGTCATTGCCTCGTGATGACTGACCTCAATACCGCCACCACCGCCCAGAGACCATGGCACCACGTCCCTAGGCAGGGCTGCCACCGTGGTACACCAGCACGGCCCGGCACTGGCCTGCTGCTGCTTGCCGAAGGCCAGAGAACACCCAAGCGAGGAAAGAGAAAGCAGGGACCATGGGGTATGATGAAGAGGAGGAGAAGCCATGGTGCGTGCAGCCATGTGCAGTGTGTTACTGTACAACAAGAAGGGCATTACACAGCAGCTGCCTTGCGGGAAGGCACCCAGCCTGCCTCGGCCGGGCTGTGGGGAAGGCGGAGGGAGGTTGGCGAGCGTCAGAGGCACGGTGGGCCCTGCTGCCAACCCGTGAGGGCAGGACCCCGTCCGCCGCAGACCCCCGGCCTCGGCCGCCATGGGGCGGGGGTGGTGCTGGTGCGGGCGCCCCCGGCCGGCGGGGCGGAGCGGCACCAGCCCCCGGCTGCGGGGATAAAGGGAGGTGAAATGGCAGCCGCGACGTGTCCCCCCCGTCGCCGCCCCGGGCGGCCTCGCCTTCCCCAGCCCCTCCGCCGCCCCGAGAGGAGCTCGCAAAGCGCGGCCCTCGCCCCGCCGCCGGGAGGGCTGCACCGCCTCCCCCCTCCCCCTCCCGCGGCGGCGGGCCGCTGGGCGCGGGGCATGTCGGTAGCTGTAGTCCTTTCCTTCGTGCCCCGGCGGCGGCGGGCGCGGGGGAGCGGGGCCGAGAAAACTACAGCTCCCAGGGGCGGCCGGGAGGGGGGGCGGTGCCCGGGGGAGGAGCGGGGACAGCTCCGGTGCTGATCGCGACGCGGGTTTGTCGGCAGAGCCCGGGCGGGCGGTGGCGGCGGCGGCTGTTAGCGTGCGCCGGCGAGCGGGCGGCAGCGGAGGGAGCGGCGGGCCGCGCCCGGCGATGAGGCACGAAGCGCCCATGCAGGTCGGTCCCCGGGCAGGAGCCCAGCGAGCCGGGAAAGGGGCCGGTGGGGGCAGTGCGGGCCGGAGCGGCGGACGCCCCCGGGACGGAGCAGGAGCCCCTCCGCCCTGCAACAGCATGGCGGGACCGCCGGGCCGGGCTCTGCCGCTGGTGGCCGGGGTGTGAGGAGGACGGGGGTGAGGGCGCCCCTTGTGTGAGGGGACCCGGTGTGTGTGTGTATGAGGGGACCCGGGGTATGTATGAGGTGGGTGGGTGTGTGAGGGGGCGCGGGGTGTATGCGTGAGGAGGCCAGGGGGTTGTGTGTGTGAAGGAGCTCGGTGCGGGTGTGTGAGGGGACCAGGGGCGTCTGTGAGGGGACCGGGGGGGTGTGAGGTGGCCCAGGGGATGTTGTGTCCCTGTGGGAGGGGTCCCCGGCGGGTCAGTCTCAGGGCAGCCCATCACGGAGCAGGGGTGCAGTGGGGCACTGTGTCCCCCGTGCAGCTCCCTGGGCTGGGGGTGTGTGGGGGGAGCAGCCAGAGTGGGAGGCTGGGCAGCACGGTCCTGCAATAGCCACCACCCCACAGTCCTGGCCGCAGGTGGGTTTTTGGGTCTCATTCAGGCAAACTGAACCGTATGTTGCAGATACTGCCCTATGAGCGTTGGTTGCGGCTCCTATGGGAGTGAGTGGATGTAAGTTGTTAGGTGATGAGATGTAACAAGGCCCTACCTAGATGCACAAGAAGTTGGCACGACATCTCCACCTGTTTATTCAAGGAGCAGTTATCCATCTGCACCAGGTTGAGATGGCTCACAGCTAGAACTGAGGGTAGCAAAGGGGTGGCCCCTTTTTCTATGGGATTTCTATGCAGTTTCTATGTCTGGTAAAATGTAATGCCCCATAACACTGGAGAAACAGACTCTGTACAGATACAAGCTACATTATGCAGAGTTTTTAGCAGTTTCTAGGGTATTGGTTCAAAACAGTTTACACTGGTGAACTGTATTTCTGTTATTAATTAGAATCTGTTTGATAACTCATGCAGGAGCGTTGGGGACCACGGACTATACATTCAAACGTATGACTGTTTTTTAATAGGTGATTGGTCATGTTATGCATGGATTGGTAACAATTGGTCTCCCTGATGTTATACAATGCAAAGAGCACTTTTGCAGTCTGCTGTGATTTAAGTTATGAACTGCAGCTCTGTTAGTTAATATTTTTCATGCTGGATATCTACTTTGGCAGTAATAGAATTTCAGCCTGAAGGGAAGGTGTGCATCCTCTTCAATATATGTGCCCAAAAAGAAGTCTGAAATCTTAAGTTACACTGATATGGAGTTGGGTTTGCTTGACTTTGGACAGGGACTGATAACCTCATAAATCTTTTGCAGAGCAGTTGCTCAGATGTCACCTGCTGAAATCTTTGAACCAAAGAAGTGCACTAGAAATAAGCCATTCATCAGTAAGAATGTCTTTCAGTTTTCTGATTGGAGAACAGCAATAATTAGGATGCTGTTTAAAATGCCTAGTTCCGTGTGCTACATGCATGTGTTGGAAATATTTTTGTGGTATTTGCCATTTATTTACACATACTTATTGAGATACTGAAGTCATGTTTAGTATGTGTTAGCTTTGGAGAGCATTCATGAAAAGCAAATTTCACTAGTATGAATACAAGGATGAAAAATACAGATTGGTCACTATTGCATTTGACATTTTTGACAAATGTTGCATTCACTGACATTGTTAAACAAAATGGTGGCACAACATTAAAATACAATCAAAAAAAAAGGGAAGTCCAGATACATATTAAAAAACAAATTTACTCGACAAATATCAGAGAACAGCTTCTTGGGCTTTTTATATGATTGTCAGTGCAAATGGAATTAGTGTTAAATATAATTGAATAAAAGTCAGCAGAAATCACAGCCTTAGTATATAAAGAGACATCAGAGAGCTATAAAAAACCTTAAAAATTCCACTTTTTCAAGGCTGGTGAGATGGTCAAACCATGTCTATTTTTAAGCATATCTCATCCAAAATTATAATCACAAGCATCTGGATTTTTCCAAGATGGAAAAATGCAGTCTGGCAGAAAATGTTTGATTTTCACTTGTAGTTTCTGCATGTTTTTTTTTCTTTCTTCCACTTACTCTATTCCCAGCATACTCAAATATTATTCTTATTAAAGATTCCAGTAAAACAATATTCTATTGTGGATTCTTCTTCTTAAGAGTCCTTTTGTTTTCCTACATTAGGCTAGTATGGCTGGTCTTTGTTCAAATGTGGTTTAGACTGGCTGAACTAATTGCTTGATTTATGTCTTTTAGCTATCTGATTTCCTATTACGTGAAACAAATGTAGTTGCTTCTTTGCACACAACAATTTTATCAAATGGTCTGTTTCAGAGCTACCATCTCTGAACTGTAGAGGAACAGAAAGAGTGATCCAGTCTATGTCTTTTGATCATGACAAAAACAATTCAGAGGAGAATGTAAGCATTTTTTTCCATTTCTATCAAGCAATAATTAAAAAGAAATCTAAAAAGTTAAAATATTTTAGCAGCGTAGTCTATGTCTATGAATTCTTTGTTTCAGTCTCCAGCTCACACCATTTCTCTGTAGACAAGAAGTGCCAGCAATTACCAGAAAGGCAGCCCAAACAGTCCTTCCAGAGAAGGGGTTACCTAGTGTAAAAGTTTGCTATTGTCATCTGCTGGATGCAATTGGATCTGGGTCAAAGTTCGTGACAACTTTTCATTTTTCTAGCCATGTTTTCAAAGAACAGATATAAGACTTAGTAGTGCTTATGGCCATGGAGAGGGCTTTCATTTGGAAGTCAAAAGCAACAAACTCTCTTTGCTGTGAAAGTCAGACATCTGTATGGTTTCTGCATGTTAAGAATCAGTCTGAATTAGTTGAAGTGTATCTCTCAATAGTTTTCCCTAAGGCTTTTCTGGTACTTTCAAAAGTGAAGATTCAGTGGGAAATTCTCAGTGATTTGTACACTGATTCACTGCTTCAAGTTTCAATCCTTACGTGATTGTAGCATGCAAATTTTCCACATACCTGCACTTTGCCAAAATAAAAAAGCAGGACTGTAGTTTGGATAACCTGTTCTCAGTGTTTACCTGTGCATATGTGCATTCATGGCAGCAGTTCGTAGAAAATGCTAGGTCTGTAGAGACCCTCTCTTTCACTTGCCAGGGCATCAGATCATTTCAAAGGTGACTGAGGCCACAGAGTTGAGGGGAAACTAGGATGTGGGAAATAATCTGTAAATAATCTGCTTAGTCAAGGAAATAAATGAGAACATTTTCTTCTTAGCTTTTCATATCCTGTTGTCACTGGCAATGATGGTGACAAGCCCAGGCAAAACAGGTTTATAACAGACACACCCAAACACAATGGAGAATGGCAATAGCAAGCAAAAAGGCTGCTTCCAGGTATTTAAGAACTTGTTATAAAATTACGATGAAAAAAGACAAGTCAAAGCTATTAAACACAGGAGTAAGCATGGCAATTCATCTCTTACGCTCAGCATAATTATTAGATATGTGAGTCTTGGTTCAAATTAGAAGTACTGGAGTAGAGGAGACTTTCAAGCCACTGATTCCACAGACCAAGTTAAGTGCACCTTTTTTTTTAACTGACCAAGCTGCATTTGGAGTCAGTAGCCCTCTTTCTGTCAGTACCCCTTTTTGGAAGTGTACTGTGAAAGCTCATTCCTTTGCTGGTTAGGTACTTTCTAATCTCCAGCTCAGAGGCATTCAGGACTAGTTTATACTCACTTCTTAATGTCCAGTGTTTGCTCCCTTATACGTAAGCCTAAATAGTTCTCATTCTGTAATGTTCACTCCAGATTATTATCTAGAGCAACAAGCTTATGTTTTTCTTACACTTTTTTCTTTAGATTTTTCTCATAAGATAAGCTCTTCATTTTTCTGGTCTTCCTAATAACCTTTTCTCTGTACTTTTCTGTTTAAACTCAGCTTTCATAAACACACTTGACCAGAAGTGTTACAAATGGCATCTCACCAATGGCCTTGAGAGTGGCATTAGTATTTCACTTTGTCTCTTGGCCTGATGCAGCTGCCCTGGCAATTGAGAAGCTGCACAATCTTTGTTAGTCTCATGACCCTGATTGCTGCACTGCATAGGGCAAATGGCAGTAGCCATTCCCTGTCTTTGTTCTCTTTCCTACCCCCTAGTAAATCCAAATTTATTTCTGCTGGAGTACCTTGCCTGACACAGCTTGTATTTTTTCTTTGCAGAGCTGCACCATTTTGTGGGCTTTTTGACATCCTGTGTTTGACTGAACCACTTAGGACTTTATTTCTGGTTTTGCTACTATTTGGAGAAGGGGATTTTTCCATACTGTCTAGAGTGGGAATTGGAAATATATTTCATAAGCTATCCCTTTCATGGAGAAGGTAAACTTAGGTTAAGGAAAGACAAATGAGGGATAATGCCATATCTCACCACAGGTGGATTCACCAGAATTCATGTGCTAGAGCCTTGCCAGAACCGTTCTTTATTGCACCTTGCATTCTGCTGTCCTGGGCAACTGCCAGCACTGTGGTCACACTCATGCTACTTCTGATATGAAGCAAGTAGATCTTCTTTAAAATGGCTTAGACTTTCAATTCAGTATGCCACTTATAATAAAACTTTACATTTCTAACTACACTTTTCAGACTGGCTTATGATATACTTACACATATTTGTGAACCTAACCTCATAATACCTTGATGCAGATAAGCTTCTCTTGATGCTGCCAAGTACATTGGTTCACAAGCTGTGCTCTGCAGATGGCTGGCAATCCGTAAATTCCAAATAAGTGGCTGGTGCATTGACCACTGAACTCTGTTAAGTCTTATTAATTGGTCAGTTGAAAATTAGATGATAAGGATTTGTGAGAACTGGCTGCGGTCTGCATATGTGGATACTGATGTATTAATTGAGAGCACACCAAAAGTGACAGAAATTAAGCAGCTCACCAAGATATAGAAAAAAAGAAAACAAAAGACATGCCTCTGAAAGAGTTTGAAATAAAATCTACTATCTATGTTATTGGTCTGGTATTTTTCTTCATGACTGGGTTATATTGTCATAGCATTCTTCTATATAAGGATCTTGGTAACATTTTGACATTAGATGGATGACATTTTCACATTAGAGATACTCACTTGCAACGCATCCTACATAGAGTCCAATGAGTTATAAACATTGAATTTTCCCCTTGTTTTCCATTGTTTCAATATCCATTGATTATGTTTCACTAATTATATTTGACAAAAAGCATAAAGGTCACCTCACAAAAAGCTGAGTGTGCATGGAACTCTGTCTTTTTGTTAAAATAATGGCTGAAGTCAGTCTCTTTTTAGATAAAAATAAATGGAAATGTATATATTTCTACATTGTATATAGAAAAGGAGTGTTGCTTTTGAAACAACTGTAAATCAGCTAATCAGTGTCTGTCTATCCTTAATGTAGATAGAAACAAAACAGTTTCACGGGTCTTACTGTCTATCTTTTCCTTAAGAAATTCCTTTGAGACATGCCTGTTACTGTAAGTTTTAAAAGAAAATTATGTATTTGATAAAAGCATAAAGGAATGAATCTCAGTATTTTTAATCCCAGCCTTTTTCACTTTTTGCATTGTATTTTCCAAGGGCAATTCATTCTGCATAAAGCGTCCAGAGTGGGGTGCATATATAAGTGCAAACTGAAGTGATGTGCAGAGGTCATGGCATGCTGCTTTGCTTAAGTGAGAAAGCTGTTCAAATTAATTCTATCAAAGAATGAGGTCCTCTAAGGCCCTACAGAGTAACATAGCCAAGTGTTTTATTATTAAACACATACTTTCTCAGACATTTGTTCTCAACCTTGCCCTGTTTTAACCTGTTCTTTTTTGGATCAAGAAAACAGTTGAACACAAGACTTGAAAAGTACCTGGGTCTGATGTAGAAAGCTCTGCTTAATGATTAAACTTGGGTGTTTCCATAAATAATATTCATTTAAGGAGTTTAAAGATGTGCTCTAAGCAGGGAAGCATACAAAGCCATCCTTTTTTGTCCTTGGACTATATTCAAGCTGGGAATCATATGGGCTATATTCAAGCTGGGAATCATACCTTCTCTCAAGTTTTGTTAAGGAGCAGACTTGTGAGATCTCCTCACTATAGGTCTTCTGATTGCTGTCTTGAGCTTAGATTTCCCAGTGGGCTCTCAAGTCTGTCCTGAGTCCTCTAGGAGGTGGCCTGAGACTGCCTTTGGTGTGAACACACTGATGAGTGTAGGGATCTGAAAAGGGACTCAATCTACAAAAAAGCAAGTATGCAATACGCTAATGAAAATAGCCTTGTGCATTCTCCCTTCAATTTTACTAAACAAGAACAAATTTTTATTGAGAGAAAACTCAGTGTGTTTTGCTGAAAGTGATGCTTGTTCAGTATATGAATTTAATCATTTGAGAAGAGAACTTTGTCAAAATAAAGGTAAGATTTTTACTTTCTGGGAAACAGAACATCATAATATTAGCAAGGTTGGCATGTCTATTTGGATCCCACCAATGTATATAGTATTTAATTAACAGACCTGAACGTGGCATTCCTGGTGGTTGTTTCCAGCATCGTTTCCAAAGGAGGAACATGACATCAGCACTAGCTTCATTCTATTTCTTTGTGAAATGCCTCCATCGCAAAGAGAAGTCCTGTTAGCAGTGAATGGACATATTAATACATCGGGAAGTGGGCTACAGTGCATCCCATACTTAATTTTTAAGTCAGCAACTTGCATATTAGAAAGAGAAGCACTGCAGGCATATTCACAAGGCTCAAGAGGACCAACCTACTGGTTCCCTTACAGTCAGCAGAAAAGTAGAGACTCTTGTAGAGTATCTTTAGAGTGGGAGCCTGATGTGGTGATGTGAATGGCACTCTGAAGTCTGTCTTGGTGCTTAATACAGAATGAGTGAGTTTGGGAAGTAATGGCAAAGATGTAGCACCAGTACTGAGTCTGACGTTTCAAACTAGGGCAAGCACTAGTACTTTTCTAAGACTCATTTGGGTTTTGGCCACGAGAAAGGATCATTATCAATAGTCTAGGGAGACTGGCTCTCTAGATTAAAATTAGTCTCTCCAAACAGTTTGAATTATTATCGATACCTCACTAATCATCTCATGATTCCCCCAGTGGGAGGTGGAGACATTAGCCCTTTCCCAGCCTTCTGCATCCTGTATGGGCAGACATACTCCTACCCCTGAAATAAAAGCTGTCTGCAATTCCGTGTTTGATTTGCCCATAATTCTGCCTACTGTATTGCAAGTAATGGATCCGTAAGTTCAAGGCACAGTGAAGGCGTTTGATTTTATTTTATTATTTTTTAAGAATTTCTAAGGAAACTATTGGGTTATCCACGTGGGTAATCTGCATAAGCACATTAATTCAGAGAAGTACTGAAATTTCGTTGTGGAAAAGGTCTGTGTTTAAAATCATCCATAGGAAGCGTGTTCTTACCCATGAAGGCTACATAATGTACAAGATTTAGCAAGACTATTATTAGAATCCAGGTCTCCTGATTCCTCTGCTCACTGAATCATACTGTTTCTGAAGTGTTAGATATTAAAAGGGACGTTCATAGGGATGAATTGTAAGGCACATAAGACTGAGGCCAGCAAAACCCCTTTTTGTAAACCTTAAGTGAGTTGAGGAAGCTACATGGAGAGCTTCCTAGGAGATAAAATCAAGAAAGAAATTTATTATTATTATTATTATTATTATTGCAAGAAGTGGTAACTACTGGTTTCAGCTGCTGCATTAGCCAGATTAGGGCAGGGGATTAGCCAGAAGGGCAGCAGAACAGGCTGCTGGGGAAAGCGCACAGGCTACATGCTGGCATCCCCAGCCACTGCATAGCCTTGTCTGTTGGACTTGTTGCTGCAAATTGTACACAACATCAACATTCTCTTCTTTACTACTTTATAGCCAGTTGTGCTGAGACTGGTGTAGACAGGATTTAATTTTCTTTTTCTCATGTTCTAAGCAAAACATCCTCAAATAGTTTTACAATAAGGGAGTGTGGTAGAGGTGGACAGGATTTTCTTCTATCTTTTGCTATAGAAATCAGAAAGATGAAAGATTAGTGATGTTGTAAAACTTCTTTGTGTCATGCCTGTGAAAGAAGTGAATAAATATTAAGGCCAATGCAAACACTCAGGATGCAAGCATGTAGGTACCCAAGACTACATTTAATCAAGAACTTTAGTCACTACCAAATAAAAGGATAATTCTGAAGTCTAACACTCCCTACTGCATTTATTGTGAAATATAAATCTTACACTGAATTTTCTTTCAAAGGCTTGCTACTTCTGTTGTCTCCTTTAGGACGTTTGTCCCGACTTCTATATGTCATTTCATTAGCCCAAAGAGGCAGGCATACTGTTATTTGTACTATAAGACAGCAGAATTAGCTTAGAAAAATGTATGCAGTAATTGAAATTCTGCTGAAAAGGTGGGTTAGTGTACAGCCCTCACCCTGCTGCAAGGTCCTGGTTCCAGCTGTCCTTTCTGACTGCCCAAATGCACTCTCAGGTATCTAACTTGGAAAGCTTTGTTGTGAGCTGCTTTTCCATAAGCCTTTATCTTAGGATATGATGTCTGTCTTTCTGTTTGAAATCAGTGTGCAAATGTATTGCCCTTAGTATTGCCAAACTCCAAGAATTTCAAATCCTGCCAGGCTCTCAAGATACTTCAGGTTTTTTTATTTAAAAGCATGTGAGGCGAAACACTACCTGGTTCTAAATTCTTTATTTTTGCCATCTGTTTTTGAGCATCCCAGGTAGAATTTTGGTCAGGTTTCCAAGTTGATCTCTGCAACTCTCCTGAAAGCCAAAAGCACACTTTTTATAAATGGAACCTGTGATATTTGAAGTCCCTAGAGCAAAATAAGCTTGATATTTAGCAGTATTCAGTAATGTGTGCTTACTCAGGTGTTTCGTACAGATGAGAAACTGCATTTTAAAGACTCAAATTTTTAAACATTGACACCTGCCACTTATGATGATGTTGCACTAACATTGCAAATTCCAAAACTGTAGAAGAAACTAGAACTAGAAACAATCAAGATCTTATTTCAGAGGTATATGCTCAACTTACTACTTAATGGTAGGATACCTGAAAGCTGGTAATGGCAAAATGCTTTGAATAAGGTTGTACGGATTAGAAAAGACTGCAACATATTTATAGTGAAATAAATAGTTCACGAATTCTATCAGATATAAAACATACTTAGTTTTTGCTTGGAAATATGCTGTTATAATGCAGCGTTCATCTCTTATTTTCTTTTGTACAAGTGAAGTATCTTCGTCTATATTTTTACCATCTATTTAATTAATCACATTTTCTGAAAGTAAATATTTTTAACGATATACTCAAAAACTGTCCTGCATTTTTAGAATTAATTTTTTTTTGGTACCAGTCACCAATAATGTTTACATTCTCTTTTGCAATTGGAACTATAAACATTGAAACAAGAATCGTAAAAAAGAATTAAACCTCTGTGAACTTCTTCTTGAGTTGATTCATATCCGTTATCAAAAACTCCAATAAGGTCAAAATGTTTCAAGTTGTATATGCTGCAAAAGACAATAAAATATTTCTTTTTATTTTGAATTACAGATGGCATCTGCTCAAGATTCCAGATATGGCCAGAAAGATACATCTGACCAGAACTTTGATTACAT
>KZ510488.1:18978-30709 GCA_002844005.1 Limosa lapponica baueri | reverse complement strand
GAATTAGCCGTGCAGGAGGTGATTTATTATGACCTGGACAATGCACAGTTACCCACAGATCCTGATGAGGTCCAATGCACAAGGCCCATGTGGCAGAAGTTTGCACGGAATGCACCATCATCATATGCCAACTCATTGGCAGTAATGGAATGGAAAGGCGAAGAAGGACCAACGGTGGATGAGGTGGCTGGCCGACTCGGGCGATATGAAGAAAGTCTCTCTTCCCCCCTCATCTCAACTGTGGAGAAACTGTCCCGGAAGGTCCAGCAACTCAAAGAGAATATGTTCTACTCCCCACCTGTATGGTCCAGTATCTCAGCTATTAGGAGCAGGTGTTTCTCCACTCAGGAGAATACAGAGAGTACACACCACGAGGCACCCTGTGGTTCTGCCACAGACAGACAGAGTAGAAGGCCTGATCTTACTTCCAATCCTCTTGAAGGAACTTCCAAGTCTTTTCTGCAACAAGTGAGTAGTGGATACTACGACCAGGATTAGAGGGGCCCTGCCTCCAGCCAGGTGGGGGAAAGGGACAACCAGGTTTATTGGGCTGTGTGGATTCAATGGCCTGGCACATCAGACCCCCAGGAGTATAAGGCTTTAGTGGACACGGGTGCACACTGTACCCTAATAGCATCAAGCTATAGAGGGGAAGAACCCATTTGTATTTCTGGAGTGACAGGGGGATCTCAAGAGTTGACTGTACTGGAAGCTGAAGTGAGCCTAACTGGGAATGAGTGGCAAAAGCATGCCATTGTGACTGGCCCAGAGGCTTCACGCATCCTTGGTATAGACTACCTCAGGAGAGGGTATTTTAAGGACCCGAAAGGGTACCGGTGGGCTTTTGGCATAGCTGCCTTGGAGATGGAGGAAGTTAAACAGTTGTCTACCTTGCCTGGTCTCTAGGAGGACCTTTCTGTTGTGGGGTTGTTGACGGTTGAAGAACAACAGCTGCCGATCGCTACCACAACAGTGCATCGGCGGCAATATTGCACTAACTGAGACTCTATGATTCCCATCCATAAGCTGATTCGTCAACTAGAGATTCAAGGAGTGATCAGCAAGGCGCGCTCACCCTTTAACAGTCCCATATGGCCAGTGCGGAAATCTAATGGAGAGTGGAGGCTAACTGTGGACTATCGTGGCCTGAATGAAGTCACACCACCGCTGAGTGCTGCTGTGCCGGACATGCTAGAACTTTGATACGAACTGGAGTCCAAGGCAGCCAAGTGGTATGCCACAACTGATATCGCTAATGCATTCTTTTCAATCCCTTCAGCAGCAGAGTGCAGGCCACGGTTTGCTTTCACTTGGAGAGGTGTCCAGTACACCTGTAATCGATTGCCCCAGGGGTGGAAACACAGCCCCACCATTTGCCATGGACTGATTCAGACTGCACTGAAACAGGGTGAAGCTCCAGAACATCTGCAATACATTGACAACATCATCGTATAGGGTAACACAGCAGAAGATATTTTTGAGAAGGGGAATAAAATAATTCAAATCCTTCTGAAAGCTGGTTTTGCCATAAAATGAAGTAAGGTCAAGGGACCTGCGCAGCAGATCCAGTTCTTAGGAATAAAACGTAAAGATAGATGCAGATCCCAATGGATGTGATCAACAAAATGGCAGGTATGTCTCCATCAACCAGTAAAAAGGAAGCACAAGCTTTCCTAGGCATTGTGGGTTTTTGGAGGATGCATATCCCAGATTACAGTCTGATTGTAAGCCCTCTATATCGAGTGACCCGGAAAAAGAATGTATTTAAATGGAGTCCTGAGCAACGACAAGCTCTTGAACAAATTAAACAGGAAATAGTCCATGCAGTAGCTCTGAGGCCAGTCCAGGCAGGACAAGATGTTAAAAATGTGCTCTACACTGCAGCCTGGGAGAACAGCCCTACCTGGAGCCTCTGGCAGAAAGCACCAGGGGAGACTCGAGGTCGACCCCTATTCCGGAGTCCGGAATACAAAGCCCACAATACTCAGACAGAAAAGGAGATATTGGCAACATATGTAGGGGTTTGAGCTGCTTTGGAAGTGGTTGGTACAGAAGCACAGCTCCTCTTAGCACCTCGACTGCCGGTGCTGGGCTGGATGTTCAAAGTAAGGGTTCCTGCCACGCATCATGCAACTGATGCTACGTAGAGTAAGTGGATTGCACTGATCACATGGAGAATTTGAATGGGAAACCCCAGTCACCCAGGAATTCTGGAAGTGATCATGGACTGATCTTTAATTGTCCCTTCTGTGTGAGCCGATGCAGGCAGGGCACAAGAACAACCACAAAACCACCGATAAAAGGCACAGAACAAGTTTAGTTTCGATACCTCACAAATCGGACAGTCTCTGAAGTGATACCTGGGTAGAGGCACGCAAGCAGGGGGCACAGGTACTGTGGAGCGAGCAGAAGTCCTTGTTAGCCAGAGTCCTTTTTAGCCAGAGTGTGGAAGAGTGAGGGAGAGCAGACTCCCTGCTCTAGCTGGTATTTCAAGGGTTCAAGCAGGCATAGTTCTTCCCCCTGTGCTTTGATCTTCTTCAACAACAGGGCAGGAATCTCAAGCGGCAAGAGAAGATGTCCCTGAGTCCATCACAGACTTACGTTATCTAAGTGCAGATGTTCTACTCGCAAACTTACAAGATGAAACAACAATTTGAATGTTATATACATCTTCCAACCTAAACTGTTGTATGATTCTATGATTCCTAAGCCCTCAAAAGCAGATTCCCAGGGGACACTGCTAACTAGCTCCCTGAGTAGCTTCAAGTTTGCTCTCTTGAAATCCAAGGTAGCAACTCTGCTGATCTCTTTTCTCATTACATCAAAATTTTAAAACTGAACCATTTCTTGATCACTGTGGCCAAGACAGCCACCTACCATCATGTCTCCCACAAGTCCTTCTCTATTCACAAATAGCAAGTCTAGGAGGGCATCTTTCCTAGTTGGCTCACTGAGTACTTGTGACAAGAAATTATCTTCCACAAACTTCAGGAATTTCCCAGACTTGCTTGTCACAGTAGTATGGTATTCCCAGTTGATGCCTGGGAAGTTAAAATCTCTCATAAGGACAAGTGCTACTGATCCAGAGATTTCTCCTAATTGCCTATAGAATAATTCATCAGTCCTTACATCCTGGCTGGACGATCTGTAGTAGACAGCCACTACAACATCTGCTTCATAACAGAATGATTCATAGTGGTGACTTTGTGGAATAGTACTTGGGGAATTATGATATTCAAAGATTTAAAGACTCAGATGTGGGCAGAATCCCTATGCTGGTAATATTCTTTTGGTCTCTTTTAATATAAACAACTCTATGGCAATTTCTTTGGTAAGTATTGTATCTGTTTCATCAGTACTTTTCACAATTAAGATTTATATATGGTATGAGTAAGTTGGTTTGAGTTTCATTAAGTATATGATGAGAAATATTTTTTTAAGAATAAAGTTTCTCGAACAGACAAGAAAAAATAATGAACTAATAATGATTATAATTCAATGAAAGGATGCATTTTATTACTAAACAGATACATAGAATTAAATCTTTATAAGTTTGGAGTTTTTTTCCCAGACAATAAGACTTTTTAGGACTTCAGAGAGTTTCCCATTGTATCTCAGGATGAAACCTCATGCTTCTGGTGAGAGTACTTCCCTGAGCATGAGAGAAGACCAGACTTGGGTCACTCTGCTGGCAGATATTAAGCAGGGCCTCTGGACCTGACTCAGTACTTACCTACAGTATTGCTTGTGTCTGTGTATCTCACACTAACTTTTCCAGAAATCCCACCACTAGATTTTCAGTGTAAGTTTTGATGTTCCAGTGAAAAATTTTGCTGTGACAAATTGGCATTTTCTACTGAAGGAAATTCAATTAATAATTCCTGCCAGTTCTACCTACTCTTTTTAGGCAGATTTTGGCTCAAGGTATGTTAAACAAAGGAAAAGAACGTTATTTTTCTGAGCAAGAGGCATACTCACATTAAGAGCTTGAAAAAGGGAAATGTAGAGTAGGGTTCCTGGTGGAAAGGAAAGAATGTTTGTTTGCAGGACCCTGTGAAGAGCTTGCAAGTGTCAGAAGCTTAATTTCCCTTGCATCTCAGCTCCCCCACGTCCCAGGGACACCACTCAACCTCATTTGGGCTGAAAAATGAGGAGGAAGGGATCATTTCATCAGGGATAGACAGGAATATGAAACAATATGGAGGATAGATCTTGTGTGTTGACTTTTTTTTTTTTATTGATGTGGAAAAGCAACAAAACATAGCCTATTAATTTGGTATTGAAGAAGTCAAAGTATATTTTCAGCGCTAAATATATGAAAATCCATTGTAATAAAAATAAATACAACATTTTCCCTGCTCTTCTGCTATTATTTTTCCTTATTGTTGTGATAACTACAGCTTTATTTTACCCAAAATCTAATAATATTTTAGAATATGTTCTAAGCTATTTTTCCACTGAGGATTTTCTTGAATTTAGACTTGTTTGAAAAAAGTTCTGTGGAAAAATAATGAAGCTGCTTCTTCTCTTCTCTTCTCTTCTCTTCTCTTCTCTTCTCTTCTCTTCTCTTCTCTTCTCTTCTCTTCTCTTCTCTTCTCTTCTCTTTTCTTTTCTTTGTCTGAAGTAGGCCCTAGACCATGATTCCTATGGTGATAGACCATCTGGGTTGGAAATCTGACTCCAGAATTAGGGGTTACCTCATTGTCATGAGGAAAGAGGAAGTAATTTAGAGAAACACCTATTTTTCACCTTGGACAAGTTTGTTAACTTGGATGCAGTGTTTTGTAGCTGTTTTGCCTTCTACAAAGACTGGAAAGTTCTGCTTTCTCCTTTTTTTTTTTTTTTTTTTTACCTGAGGAGTAGTAACACATAGTTACAAAATTGAAACAGATTTATTTTCGTGATTTCTAAAATTAAGGTGTAAGAGGAATATGTAGATTGAAAAATATAACAGTTCAGCATGTAGCATTATTCTTATTATTTGTTAGAGAATTTTAAATGTTTTTACTACAACTGTGTTTCTATATTATAACAGGCACTCATCTAAAATATTCAAAGAGAAAATGTAAAGATGGTATAGTTTTGTGTCCCCTCTGCTTTGAAACAGCCCTGATCCTTCTACAGCATATGGAAAACTTTTATAGTTACAGAATTGCATGAGAGAGACATGTATAAGAGGGGCTATTCAAATAATGTAAATATGTTCATACATATACATTTTCTAGATTAAATGTGAATGTATGCAAATTTTAAAAAACTAATTCCTTGATGTGCATTTAGTTCAGTACTACAGCTGAGCTGAGTTGCACTGGATCAGTGACACAGCAGCTTTTTAGTCTTCCATCTCACTGTTCGGAATGCCAGTTTTCATTTTGAAATGCATTTTTTCTCTTTCCTGACTGTAGTGAAACATCAGCAAAGGTGAATTTAGGTGACTGAGTCCAGAGCAGTCTACCTAGAGAGTCTCTGCCAAAGCAATCACAAAGGTGGTACTAATTTGGAAGGTCACTGATGATTATCTAAATTGTCAGTTTAGATAACTGTCATTTTAACTAGCTCATTGGTGTTAAAAGCACATTGCCAAGAAGAGGAAAGATCACAGATCTCCACAGTGTTCTGTGGGCAGTAATTTTGTTCAGTATTATGGAAGAACATTATCACTGATTTCTTCCAGGCTGTGGGAAGGAAGGGAAACCTGGAGGCATATGTGAGCTTCATGGAAGGCAAACCCTTCAGAGCCCAGGTAACCATTCAGTCTCCAAACTGGTTAAACAGGATCCCATTTATACCCTGAACTTCTCTGGCCGGTGCTGGTTGACTGAAGTATGGAATCAGGCACCTTCTCTAGTTCTTGAAGCATTCAGGTTGCTTAGACTCAACAACGTGACACTTCACTTTATGTTTTGAGTCGTTTCATTAAAAAGGTGTTGTTCCAAATGAAGGCTTAGGTTTTAGCAGATTTACACTACTCTAGGGGTCACTGGCCCTAGGCACATGTCTTGCTATGATCTGCTTCAAGATATAGCTAAACTTCACTGAGTAACACACAAGGCTGGGAGATCATCAGAGTAGGCAAAATAGTATTTCAAACAATTCCCACATTTCTGGCAATGTTCATATATACCCTGGAAATGACAGAGGTTTTACTTGGAGGTTGTCCAAGTATCACAGAATCACAGTACTATCAGTTTCTTCTCATTAAGCATAACTGAATTTTCATTTTAATTCTATATGACCAAAATTCCATTTATTCTTAGCAAGTTAGTGATAGTATATGTGGCCTTCTAAATAACTCAAACTGACTGTGACTTTTGAAGATATATTTTTTTTTTAAAATATAGAAGCATTTAACTTTAATTGATGTATGAGTGTATATACTGATTTCTATAACCCCATTCACTCTATATATGGATATCGCCTAACACTTTAAATAAAACGTATTGAAATCCTTCTTTCTCATTTAAATGACCAGCCATTAAAATAAAATCATTCAGTCATTAAAAGAAAATCTCACACATAGCCAGTCAAGTTCATCTGTCTTGTAATTTCATTGGAGCCATAGAATTATATCAGGGAAGAACTTGTTCCAGGGACTTATCAATATAACAGGAAAACATAAAAAACATAATGCACTCTGTTACACAAATGACAAATGTAATTCTAAACTTGTCTTCCCAGTCAAATGTATAAAAACGATAAAAAGCCCATGAAAAGATGATTATAGACAGCTGTATACTTTTTCTATGTACAATTAAATTCTCAGAGTGAAATCTTTTTTTTGTTCCTTGTTCTCTCTTAGACATCTACTTGTTTCTAAGCAGATGATCATATTAGAACTGCTGCTAGCATACTGCATTCAGGAAATTCTGGACTTTTCACTTAATTTCAAATGGAGTTATTTGCATCCTGGTATCACTCTGGTTGCATTGTAATCACTAGCATGATAAAGTTAATTTTTGGAAAATACTGTTTTGAAAAACATTTTTATTTGAAAGAAGTGATCTTTAATTATGCTGCTCAAAATCAAATACACTAGACAACTTGTGTCAAATTTGCCCTGTCATATTTGGGGGGAAAAAGCATGTAGATAAAATACTTTCTTTGTGCTTATCTTTATGCACTGTAAATAACCCTATGGACTCCTTAAATGTGAATGTCCTTTCAGTATCAGGGCCTGAGATTTTACAAGGCTGTCTCTGTGCTGTTTAAGAGCTACACAGAACTCCAGACAAAATCTCTGTTTCTCTGTAAAAAAGGATAGCATGGCTCCGTGTGTGTACATGCATGTAGTTATCTTGTTGTCTTTTTCTTTTTGGTGTTCTAATGATTTAGTATTGCAAGAACAGCATTCCTTAAATATATATATGTAGATATATAATTTTTAATATTTCCAGGATGTATTTACAAACAATTGTTTTGCTAAACAAACCTGCAAAACCTATCAAGAACCATTTCTCTGAACAGTTCTCCAAATCAAATAGATCACCTTTCTGTATACTAAAAGAATGTTTTTTGTCAAGGAGGACAGTGTTTTGATAAGTGGTGTGGTCCAATAACAAAGTCCTCATTGAGTACAGTTTGAAAGGTTCTGCCTAATTGGATTCTGAAAGCTGAGATGAACTCAAAGTGTGTTTTGCTGAATTGAGACACCAATTTCTTTTTAGAAAGAAGACTTTTATTTTCTATGTCCAGGGTTTACTAGCAGTTGTTCTGTAGTGAAAAAATATACAGTATCAGCAGAATTAGCTATAATCTGAGCTGTGTTCAAAAGCTGTGAAAATAATGCTATGGCTATTAGTGAATTAATTAACTGTGCATAAACAATAGAGCAGCTACAGAGATAAATGCTATCTTCACATTAATATTAATTAAATATCTGTGTTAAGTATACAGAATGGCAAAAGAACTCATATACGACTACTGCAATAAATCCTACACAAAAATTCAATATTATATAATATTGCATTGTACTTTACACTGTTAATTAGAACAAAAAAGCAAACAAATAACAAAACCTGAATGTGTAATTTAAGTATATTTGCATTTACTTTTATATGTATTTTTACTGAAACATAAAATGATATAAACCAATTTCATTAAAAGTGGTTTTTATTAATCATAGTGTTTGCTCTTATTTGCAAGCAGGTTGTATATTTAAATCAATGTTCTGAAACAAATGTAGGAATATCTACACAACAGAAAAATTCTAGGATTTTTCTGGGGAAGAGGCAGAAACTAAAGATTACCTTATTTGAAGGTCAATAAAGAACTTTTGTCTGTCATCTGAGATATTTGATAACAGAAGCAAACACAAGTGCTACACCTCCCCCAGGTCATGTAAGATAAGAATTGTAATGATGTTGACAATATGGTGTTGTGTAAAATATAGGGAGCTGCTGGCCCAATTAAAAACAAATTACCCACACTTTTTTCAGCATCTCTATATAATGAAATCTAATCACCAGTGTCAAAGGGCACAAAATGGTCCATTTTTCTAAGTCCTGAATAAGATTCAGAAATCACCCATGATACAAGTTGGCAAAGGATGGACTAAGCCAGCTTTCCAATATATCAACCATCAACTATAAAAGCCTTCTGTTTGGTAATAATGCATCAGTAGAAGCTTTCACACCTTGAAGCTTTATTAATTTTCTCTATTTTATATTTAATTATATTTAGCAAACACATATTTTTATTTGCATTTTAAATATTTTTCTATTCAATTTAGTTTGTAAGTTTCTTACATCTTTAGTCTAAAAAGTTTGACGCTTGTCAGAAACAAAACCACTGTCAGGTTAGAGTAGATTCTGTTGCTATCCATGACCCCAAATTATACCTATCTTCTGTAATTGGAAGATGGGACTGCTAACAAAATTAGCCAGATGTCTGGAACTAACATTTTTTATTTCATGTTTTGGCTAAGATATGATGAGCATAGTAGTTCAGATACAGGCCAAATAACAAACATCCTCTTTTAGAACAATAAGTTTCACACTTTTTTGCAGTGTTAGTTTCAATATGTTTAATTTATATAGTAATATTCAAATATTTTTTTCAGTAGGCTGATGAGCTGAAACAGGCTTACTAATTTGAGGGACCTGTAAAGCAGTGCCTAGAAAAAGCATGTTATATAAACTCCTCACAATAAATTATTACTTCTAGATTAGGACAGTGGGAAATATCCTATCTAAAACTCATGTTGCAAAGTGTGCTTTTCCAATAATAAAATGAATATGAAGAGAATCAGATATGTGTCCAAAACCACTTAAAAGTCTGATTGTCAAAGAGTTCAAATCAAGACCCTCAAATGCAATTTCTTCCCTTTTCAATACATTGTGGCCACTCATACCTACATATATAGTTCCACTATAATTCATCGGAATCTGCATGGCTTTAAAAATAAAGGCAGAATTAGCTTAATAGATCTTTTCTAACATGAAAACTTCTATAGCAATAATCCCTGATTGGCCTTTAAGAGATTCAGGGGCCAATCTAAAATTTGGTGTAATTTATCAAAACAATAGATAAAACTCACTAAGTTTAACTTTGGATTAGAAGTTCTGAACAAAATGGAGGTTTATACTTGCTTAACCTTTAATCAATAACAGAAACTACAAAGTTTTTATTACAAAAACAAAACTAAAAATTTAGAAAATTTTGACATTTTATAGAATGTCATTATACATCCTGCACATACTATACATTTCACATGTTGTATTAATGCTTCTGAAATTTCATGTCTAATGGATTAGGTTCTCACCTGATGTAAATGATAGTGAAGCCATTGGAGCTATTGAAGTAAATTGCAACAGCTGAAAACCTGTCTATAACACTACAGAAAGAAGCTGTTTGAATTACATTGACATAAAATTTCAGTTAGCAACACAAGATATTTAAAGCATTTGTCCTTAAAAACAAACAAAAATACTTGCCATAAATGTGTCTTTCACAAGCTAGTAAAAAATTAAGAAAGACAGGAACAAACGTGTTTTCTTATTTACTATATTTTTGCTTTGCTTATAGCCTAATTGAATAACTTTAAAATATTCCTTGCAAAACCTATATGAATAATAACCAAAATTATCTCTGACCTTGCAATACATTAACTGTATTGACTTAGAAAAAAATAATTATTAGTGTCTGTGAATACAGGGGAAAGTTGTGTCTGGTTAGGTAGGACATGATGTAATCTTGTCTTTAAGAAAAATCAGGACACAGTAATGCTGGTTCAGTCAATTCTCCCTAGTCCAGGATAACGAGCAGCTGAGGTGTCTTGGAAAATGACAAACCTTAAACGATAACCCTGCTTCCAGAGCAGAGCTTGTACCTGCGAAGCCAGAGCTTCTGTTTCTTTGCAATGGTCCCAGTTTATCTGCTCCCAAGGCAGGGGAGAGAGGGAGGACATTTAGTAGTTTACATATAATGTCATGACTACAGAGAGAGAATTTGAGGGCCAGAAGCTGAATAACTGCAGTCAAACAACACAGCTCAGAAGTCTTTTGGAACTGTGGAAGTGCTGAGGAAATGTAATAATAAGAAACCTGAGTGCATTTAGATTAGGTCTAATAAGGGCAACATAAAAATCAAGCTCATAAATCATGCAGGACCTGAGCTGGCTTATGAATATTTTGGACCTGGCAGAGTGGTGCAAAGACATGACTTGTAGCTGTCAGTTCTTTGAGTACAGCAAGGTTTACTAAAATCTGATTGTAATTCAAACACGGGAAAAGAAATGCTGTTCCCAGTTTCTGCTTTGGGCTTTACTGTTTTCTTCATGTCCCTACCCCTGCTGTTCCTCACCTAATCCCTATTGTACATCAGGGATGTAAACATACAGACTACTTATTCAAGTCATACCAGTATTGTATTTACCTCCATTGTGGAAGATACATATGGGAATAACAGTGACAAAATTGATGGTTAAATTGAAAGTTAGGTTAATTTATATTACTTCTTATGTTTCACCTATACTGTGAAAACCCCTTAAGCGTGTTCATTACTTTCTAGTATCTTTCCAGTAATATCCACAGTGGGCTAAACTGGTGGAAAAAATTAAAAGATCCAGCCTTCCTCAAGAGCTCAAATTCCAAAGAACGTCAGCCAGATACAAGATTAGGAATGCAGTAATAAGCAAGATATATGAACCCAAGATAGCATTGCTTAACAATAATACTAACAAATATTTTATATTTTGTTTCTAGATGAATATATGTGTTATTTCTAGCTTCTCTTTGCAATTAGGTTTTCCTATGATTATCACAGACCACGTGTCTGTAGAGAAGATCAAAAGCGAGCATGACGAGCATTACTAAAAGTATTGGGAGAAGTGTAGGGACATTTCTGTTTCTGCTATTCCTAGGAAAAACAGTGAGAAGGAAGAATGCGATATGAGAAAAATGTGTCATTTGTGTACTGAATTTCACTGAAATCTCTATGACAGTCTGTTGTGAGTGGATATCAATACTGGTATTACACACACATGAATATTTTGGGAATGAGACACTGATTGCCAGTTTTCTTTCAGAGCAACAGAAAGCATTAAATCCATATTTTTTTCCCTCAGAAAATTAATGTTTACAAGTTAGTTACAAGTTAGCATATGTGTACAAATATTTCATTCTGAATTTCAAATGGTATGAAGCCAAATCATAGAATGGTTAGAGTTGGAAGGGACCTTAAAGATCATCGAGTTCCAACCCCCCCGCCATGGGCAGAGACACCTCCCACTAGA
>KZ510478.1:10774-21748 GCA_002844005.1 Limosa lapponica baueri | reverse complement strand
AGAGAATACAGATCAGCTTTTAAGTGCTTCTTGACATGTTAGCCTCCTTTAATGGAATCCTACACCCAGTACATGATGAGTAACCGTGGGAGCGGCTCAGAGAGAATTGAATTACTGCTGAAGATCTTAAGCCAGACCCATTTAAACAAGCAATTTCACAAAAAGGAAGAAAAAAGACACTTTGTCCCTTTTCTGCAAGCAACGTTACAAAGACCTGGTCCTTTCCTAAGGTAGAGCCAAACACTTATTTCACAGGTCATGCTCAACCTGACCCTCCCCTGCTAGCACAGTACAACTTTTCTATGAATTATGCATCACATCTGGGAATGCCATCGGAGGGTGAGCTCATTTTGATGGATGGAAACAACAATTCCGTATCAGCCTACAAGAAGAATAATTGTCAGGTTTCATCCTCAGAGAGTGAAGAAAGAACTCTTGCAGTTGCATCACTGGTCACTGTAGGAGAGCACATCTTGATGGACCAGTGAGCTGATGTGATGTGGACAAGGTCTATTCTCTGTGTGCTCTGGCACAGTCAGCTTGAGTTTCTCTTCTTTCCACGTACCCCTGCAGCTTAACATCTCAAGCCAAAATAACCTACCTTCTGTTAGTTCTGCTTTACCTCAAACCAGGACATTCCTGCTCCTCAAAAGCTGCTTCAAGACCTGCCCAATATGCTCTTCCATGGAGAGCTGCTGCCTTTAGCAATGTCCCACAGCTTTGCACCTACAGCAGAACTTCCTCAGGCAAAAGGACAATCTGCACCAGCAAGTCTGGCTCTTCCAAACTGCATCCACATTTATCCTGATGTGGAAGGTATCCTGTCAAGTACAAGTACTCAACCATGAGGGTTTAGATGACCAATATGTGTCAGACTATTACTGCTGAGGCTAGAGCTAAGGTTCTTCTTGCCAGCCCCATCATCTCCCTGAATCTTACAGTCTCCAACACTTCTACTCTTCCTTAGTATGAGGTGTGGAAATGTCTCCCCTCTACCTGCAATTTGTCTCCCCTCCACCTGCAATTTGTCTCCCCTCTACCTGCAAAGTGGTAATTAAGGGACGCTTCCCAGCGGCAAGGGAGATGGATTTGCTGCAAGAGGGATTGCACCTCTGTCTCCTCTTTTTGTGTGGACCCAAAAAAAGCACCAACCATAAAGTTATGCTGCAAAAGGATGGAATATAGACCTTTAACCCCACTCTGCTTCAGCATGGGAATGACCTGGTGGTGATATCGATATTGCTGGTGGGGCTTGGGCAGGCTCTGAACATACCACCACAAGGATGTGGAGGCAGAGACTTAGACACTCACCTCACCTAAAGCATCTCCTCACTTAGATGTTCACAACAGCAGAATTCGGGACCCTACTTTCACCTTCTGGCAAAAATGCAGCAACTCAGAACCTCTCTGGTACCCTAGTCTCTTGGGGATGGAGGTTTGAGATCACTTTTTGAACTTTAGTGCCAGTGCAGAACTATTTTGAGCTCTTTCTTAGCCTACAAATGCAGAAGCTACAAAATACCAAAACCTCTTTATATTGTAGAGTCACAAGTCACCTCCTCAAAACCCTTGGAACAAACATGGTTGAACTGCAGAGAGAAAAATATTATGTTGGTGTTTAAAGACTGAACAAGAACAGTTTTTTCTTCTTCACTGAGCATAAACTGTTCTGCAATCAGAGCCCCTCAGCTTAACCTTTTAGCTCTAATGGGGATGAGAAAATTGTCTTGCGGAGTGATAACAATTGAATTAATTGAAACTGATTGTCTGAAAAAATTACAATGATGTGTGCAGATGGAGAGCGTCTTTGCACAGACAGCAAGTGCTTTGTTGAGCAGTGTTTTGTTCAGCTGCTGGTGGCTGGTGGGCAGAAGAGTGTTTGCTTCAGTGGTTCACAATAACGTCATGGAAGCAGGCATGCATGCTCCAGTTGGGTGCCGTCATTAAGGAACAGGGTATGGTGCTCACAAACAAAACCAGACCAGCCACTGGTTGCTATAAAACCTCTCTGCTCCAAAAAGGGCATCAGTGTGCTGAGTTTTCTGATATGATGGGCTGCTGATGCAAAACATCACAAGGAAACATTGCCTGGGTGAAGGTCTCCAGTCCTTCCTGCAACACATGCAAGGATAGGCTCCATCCAACACTGTTCAACCAGAACGTGGGATATAATTCATCATGGGGGCAACCTATTTGGCCACTGGTTGTCTGAAATGTATTAAAGTGATCCAGCTATCGTATAGTACCCACAAGAACAGATTTATTTAGATGTGGAAGAGCTGAGTTGCACTTATCTGCCTGAGAGGATCCAGTGGTTTGCTGGGTGGTTCATCAAAGGCTACAGTGAAAGGTCAGACACTGTGAAGCTCTGCAAATGACAATGGAGGGGTGATTTCTGGCAGACTCCTTCTCTGAAAGGAGCCCTGCTGGGTTTAACATGGCCAAGCCACAGTTGTCATCACAAAACCCTGAGTGTGACCTTTGTGAGACCCTGTATGCTTTGAGATAGTGGGAGCATGAAAGGTGGTGTTGATTACTTTCCTTGCTCCCCTTTTCTTCAAGACCTAATCCTATTTAGGCAACAGCTCTGACATTGTGGGGCCTCTAGCTCAACATAGATGCATGCAGCAATCTTGCCAAATGAGACACGATGACATGGTGATGCAATGAAGCAAGGCAAGTGCCCTTAGAAATACCCAATAGCTTTGGGTGGGTCACTTAACAGCTTCATGAAAGAAAGGAGCAAATGGACCTTCACTGCAGGGGCTGTCCCCAGAGCAGAGGCACCTCTGAAGTGTTTCTCTCATAGGACTTGTCTGATAGTATCCAAACTCCTCGTATTCTTTCAGGTTTATCTGTGTTTCAGCCTCCTGAGGAGGGCAAGTGCTGTTAGCCTCATTAGGTAGAACTGAGTTGCTGAAAGGAGGACAACGTGTCTACACAATGAAGAGTGGGACCAAGACTGAACTGAACAAAGTAGGACACCAATTGCATTTTCTATCTACCTTTCTGGCTTTGCTTTTCCCACCACCTGCCCTGGTAACTTGCAGCCATCAGATCCGTGCTGCCAAAGACATGAAACTCCTCTAAGAAAGTCCACTGCTTGGACACTGGTTGATGTTTGGATCCAGACAGAGCACGACCAAGCTGACACACCAGTCCCAGGGGTCTTTAGGCTCCTCAAGCCCAGGAAATCATATAAAGTCCATGTGCTGTGACGGGTTAGTCTGATCCTGAGGTTGACCTGAGGCACGACGTCAGAGGTATCCATGTCACATGGGCATCTCTGGCAAAGCTCCGAGTTGACCAAAGTAGCATTGTAACCACCAAACAACCCACACTGTACCACGACCATTGAGAAAGTCAGGTAGCCTTTGCTGAATAATAGACTTTGAGCTCTACAGCCACCAGGGTGTCACAAAATCCTTGTAATTAACTATCATTATTTGTCCTGCTCAGAGTCCACAGCAATTATGATGCCATTGATCACTGTGGGCATGGCCAAGCAGCTGTCCTATTTATCACTTTGGTATTTTATTGCTGGCATTAAAATAAAATCACTATCTATTTGTACTTCAGCAGGGACAAAGGACTCCAGATACCTATTGTACTGGGCACTGCATGAACAAGGCAATAAGAAATTTCCTGCCACAGGCAATTTACAGACTATGTATGATGACACATCAGGGAACGGGTAAGAACAGCAGGAGCTGATAAAAGCTGGTTGTCTTGGTCACAGAGGTGAGTCAAAGCCATAACCTCATCCCCAGCACCTGGCATTTCAAAATGAAAGTTGGAGCAGGCACGAGACTGAACGTGAACTCCAGTCCCTGGAGTTAAAGTGATTTCTTAGCCTGTAGCTCTGAATGCAGAGGGTGAAAACACAGCTGCAGATACGTCTTTATTTAGGGGTGTCCCTGTGAGAGAAAGGACAGGGAAAAAGGATGACTAGGTAAAAATTTTAGGAAGCACTTGCTTTTTGGTATGTTTCCAGTAACCAAAGCAGACAGCAGATCAGGAGTCTAGAGAAAATTTCACAGGATTTGGAAACGTGAAGGTTTCAGAAACATTGCCTCTTTCGGCATAAACTTCAGGAGCATTTTGTGACCACGTCTGCAGTCTCTACCTGGAGAGAAACCCTCCAGCAAAGCAGAGAGAATCAAGGCAGCTTCAGCGATATTTCAGAAAAATAAGCATTTTTTTTTAGGATTAGAGGAATAACTCAGCTTTGACGACATATCACCACCACTACGTGACTCAGAGCCCCCTACTTCCCTGCTGTCAAAAGAACAAACTTTAAGTTCCCCTAAATCTAAATCCAGCCACCGCTGGCACGTCTTCGCTTCGGTTCAAGAAGAGACTGGACAAGTTCATCAAAGGGAGATCATCAAGAGAAATCACAGAAACTACATCTGGCTCAGACACCCCCCGAGCTGAAATTGGTCATCCGCAAGTGGACATGGGGAGAAAGCACCGTCAGCATTCGCCGTGTTCCCAGTCTTCCCCTGGTAGCCACTGTCTAGGAATCATCCACGGGGCTGAGCCGAGCTTTGCTCTGACACATTAAAGTCATCCTTATGTTTACTTTTTAGGACTATAAATCATGGTCAGCTTACAGGGAGCATTACTTACCAATAACAGGGTGATGTACACGAACAAGATCGCAGCCACGATCAGGAGAACAAGAGACCAGAGAAACCAGAAGCCCAGGTTCCCATAGTTATACCTAAAAAGCAATAAAATATTATAATAGTGGAGGGGAACAACAGCCCTCTTCCTTGAAATTTTGAAATTTTCAAAGCGATAAAAAAAAGAGGGGGGAAGGAATAACCTACCCTGGTATCCTTCCCCAGATCTGGGATTGCATTAGCCACCAGACTAATACCCCAATGTGCTGGGGTGATAAAACACAGGACCAAACTGAAGGTCTTGCTTCAGAGAGTTCCCAGTCTGACTGTAAGATAGAGGACCTTGCTGCAGACAAGGCAGCCTGGGGAAACAGTAAGATGACGTGACTCCAGCCATCAGCCCACCTTGTCTGCTTGTGGTTGTGGAGGCCACCACAGCAAAAGGGGGATCTGAGACAGGTTTTGAAGGAGAAAACACCAGCAAGCTGTAGGAGCTGCAGAGGGACTGCCCAAGGTTAGAGACAGGGAAGCTTTATTTTTTACCCAAAGGCTCAATAAGGATGAATAATATGATTACACCTTTCCTCCCCATAATATTTGAGCTGTTTTCATTTAATTTTAGGGACCAGATTTGCATAACTGTTACCTACGGACTGCAGAAGGAAAGGATTTGCATAAATCCCTGCCGGTTATTTCTTACTTTTGAGCCTGAGAACATGCAATACTCTTTGCAATGCCTCTATGTTTCTTCAGTGGGAACTGGTGGGGAAAAAAGACCCAGAGAAGGAAAAGGAAGAGCTATTTAGTCCCCTTCACTCAAAATTTTGTGACGATGATTCTCATCTTTCTCCCAAATTCACACTTACACCTAAAAATTGTAGCCAAGCAAAGGGCAGAGCCTCAGTGCCTCTGAAGTCACTGGACATTCAATTTGGATGCTGCAACCAAGAGTTTAAGGAGCCAAATCTTTGGGTCATGGCTAAAGAGCCCTGACGTGGCACAGCTGCTGGGGGGGGTGGACATCTCTGCCTAGCCACCCTGGGGACCTGCCGGAGGAGCCAAAGAGAAGGAAAAGCTGGTACTTACCAGTCAAAGTTATTGTAGTCATTTTTTGCTTCACCCCACATGTACAGAAAGATGAGAGAAAAGCAGAAAGCTCCAACAAGCAGTGGGAAAAACACACATTCCCGCTGGAGAGGGAGAGGAAGGACAAGTGGTCAGAGTCCTGTCTACCCCAAAGCAAGCAGAGCAAGTGGTAGATACTTTTAGGCTGTCCCTAAAACACGTGGCTTGGTGTTGGACCTCCTGAAGTAGGTATGGAGGGGACTTACCTCCCTGTCCCCTGTGACCAGGGGAATGTCCTCAAAAGTGTACTCTGCAGTATTTATGCTCATGGAAAACAGATCTTTTAACTTCACAAATGAACAGGATTTTAACCACCTCAAATGAGAGGGAACTGCACTGTGCAGCAGCCCTCTTTGCAGTCCTTACTGCACACCCATCCCAAATTTTCCTTCTTTAATCTGATCCTATGGCTTTGAGATGTTTCACTGGCTGGGAAGGTTTGGTGCAAGGTCAGGTCCTTCCCTGCCACCACCCATTTGTTAGCTGTGTGGTGGCATGGACAAACTGAGCCTGCCATGGAAACATAGCAACACACCTATCAGAGCCAAAATACAACAACCCAACAGATCTCAGTGGGCTCCAAATAACATTGGGATGCCTTTGGCCCAGGACATCAACCACTTGTAAGCTTAGACAGATCTATCCCTACACAGAAATCAATGTTTGTGCTGATTTTGAGCTAATTTACCGTCTTGCAGCAGCATTTCCCAGGCTCGGTCTTTCTGCGCTGGTACCGCTTCCACCGGCAGCTGTAGAAACCAGCCAGGCAGGAGATGAAGGGCTGATGCTCATACCTCTGCAGCAAGTGCCGACGTACCACCTTCAGCTTCCCAAACTTGATCCTCTTGAGGCTGGTGGAACTGGCCTCCATCTGAGTGGCTTTATCTCATCTTCCTCCTGAAATGAGGCGACAAGTTTTATGGGGAGACTGTAACCCTCCTTTCCTTTTCGGTAAGCTTTTATCATCAGGAGAAAAAAGAGAGGAAGTTTTCTCAAGAGGATGCTGCAACCAGCAGGGAAGGGTGCTGAGAACACCCCACCGAATTTTATGTACCCAAGTGAGATGTCTAACATAAAAACATGGTCATTGCAAGTCCTCTCAGCAGTCAGTGGTGCTCCTGGTTGTAACTTAGGTGCTCTGAATCACCTCCAAGGGAACCTCTACCTCCTTTCGACTATACAGGGAGCTCTGGGGAATGAAATCACTAACTTAAGCACTCTGTGCAGGTTCTCAAATGACGTCAGATGAACCTGAGCCTCGCCATGGGAATTAATTCAACATCACCGTGACCTGACTGCAACCTGCTACCAGTTTAACTAGCTCTTGCAGGAAAGGGACTAAAACTCTGCAGGTACACACATCTCTTGTCCTGGCAAAACTGCAGCACAGCAGAGACCGATCCCTTAAGAAAAAATTATTTCCTGACCGAAATAGCACAACAGACAAGTAAAACCTGGCGATGTTTTTTCAAGGGTAGAAAGAGTAGCTGAAAAGATACACACATGGGAGATCTGTTCATAATCGAGGTTTTCAACAAAGACCTTGGTGGTAAAATGCAACCCATGTAGTTAACAGCAAAGCAAGTAGCACAGGGGGGTGTGCCAGCAAAGAGCGGTTCACCCAGCAGGGAACTATCAAGACCATAAGGAAAGATTTAGGAAAAAAATAAAGTGTTGCATTGGCATACAAAGGAACACCATTATCCAGCATCTCTTTAGAGTGCAGAGATGGCCAGGGATGTTTTTCTGTCACATTAAAAAGTGCCATGTCCGAATTCAGGCATGTCTGCTGCAAAGTCCCAGCTTAGGACTCCGATTTCGCTGATCTATCCGATGTAATAACAGTCATTTAAGAACTAGAATAAACAACTTGCTGCGTTATACACATGGATGAAACGCACACATAAGTTGTTTGCAAATAACTCGGAGCCCAGTGTTCCTCTGCAGAAAATCAGTGGATAAATCCTTGCAAACTGATGCTTTCCAAAAACTGGTCAGTTTGCAGAAGGCACAAATAAAAAAGAGACAAGAGAAGCAAGTTAAAACTGAAATTATGCATCCCTGGTACCCTTTCCAAATATCCCAGCCTATTGGTAGCTGGAGTGCAAGGAGAGAGCGTGGAAATGAAACAAAAGGGGTTTCCCTTTGAACCACAACACATTGAGAAGTGCCCAATCGTACCATGCCCCAAGTGCCTTCCTGAGACAGACATGTCTGCCCAGCCAGGACGGTCACAGAGAATCACACGCTCTGGGATATGGTGGGGTCAAGCCACCCCTAGAAGCTCAGCAGGATCGGATCCTGGCACCAGCAGGTCAGCCCATCGTAAAAAATTGATGCCAATCTCACGTGGCAAGATGGTGATCCTGCTCTTGAATTACCCAGGGCACAGACAAGGGGAGGGATGCGGGCATGATGCCCACCAACGAGTGGTGCAGAGGACTGCTGATCCTGTTGTCTTCAGTCTAAAGTACGCCTGGCATAAACCCAGCAATTACCAAGTTACCCCAGCCATGTCTTTTGAATATATTTGAACCTTCCGAGGTCTTACCAGAAGGGTGTCGTGTGCCATGGGGTTGTTATCTCCTACGAGGATCCCTAAACCACGAGTTTCCCTATCACTGAACCACAGCATCCATTCTTCCCCAGCCTTTCTCCTTCAGCAACAGGAATTCAGGACACTGGATCAAAATCAGCAGTTTTGCTGGCAGAGGCATGAGGTTTGTTCCTCACATTCCTGGTGTGGGCACGAGGTTCACACATCAGTATTCACCTGGGAGCACACAGGATTTGATGGGAAAACAGAGACCTCAAAACACTCTCCCCTCCATCTGGCTGGCTACAGCAGCATGTCAGGTGTTAAATCCAGGTGTTAGTCTACCCTTCATGAAAATTGCTGGTGATGGAGATCCCACCAGCTTCCAAGACAGGCTAATTCAGTCCTAACTAGCTTTATTATTAAAAGTTCGCATGTTTTTTCCCAGTGGCTAGTCTCCTGTAGTACAGTTTAAGCATATTACTTCATGCCCTGTTCATGATGAATACAGAGACCACCTTACACCTTTCCTCTGTTACATATTTCACGTATTTACATTTGGATGTCTCCCCTTAAGCCTTCTCCAGCCTGAACAACCCCAGATTTTCCAGTCTTTCCTCATAGTTCATGTTTTCTCCTCCTCAGAGTACGCTTGTATGGCGTCCACAGCCACCTGTTATTTGGGATTTTCCTTGCATTTCCCATGGGTTTTGGCACATGGTGGCCATAATAAGATGTGGTGAACAGCCTACAGCCTCTCCAGGGCAGACCTGTGTTCCCATGGCACAGGCTACTCAACGCTGGTAGCATCCAGCTTCTCTCAGGTATCAAACACATCATCTGGCCTTGGTCATCTGAATGCTTAAATAATTCACCCTGAACTCACCCCTCGTGGCAAGGGAAGGGTGTTTTCAGCTTTATGCACCAGAGCACTTAAGAACATCTCTATAATTAGGAATTTAATGAGCTCTTGCCTTAGTCTTCCCACGAAAGTGATCTCTCCAAGCCCAGTGGTTGTCGGGGAAGGGACCCTTCATCGTAAGAGAGGCTGGAGATGGACGATGAGAGGAACAAAGCCTCCTTTCCACAACTACCTCCTGCTACCCCTGGTCCTCCCAAAACCATCAGACTGGCCAAAGAAGAACAAAAACCTTTGTGTCTCACATCCCCCCAGTCCCCAGTGACCCGATTGTCCAAGATGTTCAGCATTACCACTGTAGCAATAACACCTTTCAGTATCAAGAAATTCAACAAGCTGACCCTGGGCACCTCAAATATGGTGGCAACAGACCTTGCCAAATTTTGGGAAGCAACATTTAAGTTTAGGTGTCTGAGTTTGCAAATTCTGTGCCCAGGAAAACAATTCTTTGGAGCCTTTTATAAGAAGGACCCATCACTGGCTCCCATCCTTTGCTAGACTCTGTTCTCACTAGGGGATGAGAGCAACTGTGGCTGAGATCCTCCTCTGCTCAAAGGAGAAATGGTTATACACAAAAGACCTTGCAGTCACCTGCCAGACCCATCCAGACATAGAACCGGAGACGGACAGAGGCTAAAGAGCAAGGAAGTCAATACACCTCTTATATCGCATCTAGTGGGATCAGCAAGCTCTCATCCAAAGCAGAAACCACCCTGCCAAGCCCCAAGCTCCAGGTCATGACCTGACCCAGGGCTGCTCCTGCTCCCTCTGAGCATATGGGATTCAGATGGGAAAAAAAAGAAAATGGGAGACTTTGAACCACTCTGCCCCGCAGCCTAGGAGACCACTGGATCTCTGCTGAGGAACAAAGCACAGGAGATGAGTGAGACACCAGACAAAAGGCAATGCTTATGTGTAGATCCAAAGGAAAGAGTTTACAGGGATAAGGAAGACGATTCACCAAGTATTTGGGCTACTTCATTCTTAAGACAATGACTCCTAAGAAGAACTCATCTCCCTCAGCAGCTTTGTGAGATGCAAACAATCTACGATGCATTTACACTGTGCTGTCACTGGTAGCAGCAAACACTGGAGTGGTGACTCCAGGAGAAGTCCAGGAGAAACCCCTCTTAGCGGTGACAAGTCCCATGTGGGGATGAGGAAGGCAAAGGCAGGCAGAAAGGTCCTTCTCAGCTCAAAATCTACTCAGATCTCCAGGCACCCCTTTCTTCCCTTTATCTGTGACCTTCCACACAGGCAATGCTCCTTCCCTTTTACCTCCCACACCTTTTCCCAGGTTCCTGCTCTCCAATGTACCTCATGTGTTCAAATATTGTGATTAATTTAATGCAGAGTCTCTCTTTACACCTCAGCTGCCTTTCAGGTTCTCCACGACCCTCCATCCCACAGTTTCAGCCTTGCTCACAAATTACCAGCCTGCTGTTACAGCTGTGATGGGGCATCCAGAAGCCACACCACCACCTCTCCCAAGGTCTGGCTGAATCTGCCATGCCTCAGACCCCATCAAGTGTTGAAGAGTTTGAATTCACAAGCATCTGATCCTAACAATGACAATATCCCAGCATCTGGACCCAGCAATGACCTCAAGGGCAACCACCAGCGCAATATGGGATAGATGCAGAGGCCAAAAGACAGTAGCCCTGCATCAGGATTTGGAGCAATTCGGTGATTTCCAGGACATAGCAAGAGGTCTTGTAGTGCTTGCATCTAGATTTGAAGAAGAGTGTTCCTCAAATTCGTCTGCA
>KZ510477.1:15530-30462 GCA_002844005.1 Limosa lapponica baueri | reverse complement strand
TTGTATAAAGCCTGCTGAAAAATATTACTTAATCTTGAGGGATGGGGGCAGGGAGGAGTGCAGGGGAAAATTGCCTTTAAAATAAGAGCAGTAATAATTACTTTAAAGGTTTGTACTGTGCTATCACCTTGCCATTAAGCCTGATGTCCTCCTTTCACAGAATTTCTCCTGGCTTATTCTCAAATACATTTAAAGTGTTAAGTAATATCCAGTCAATGAAGCTGGTGATACTTCAGAGTTCTTAGAGACTGATTGTTTTACATTTCAGTGTAGATTAGATCAGACTGAGCAGAAGTCACTTCATATGAAATATCCTCGAGTGTGTAATCTATTGATTTAATTTTGTAGCCTCAATCTAGAATTTAAGTGAGAAGACTGAAATAAGAAGTCCTTCACATTTATTTCATTGAATCTCTCTTCATGGCTTGTCAATAATTGCCCACATAAATGGACAGGAAATTATACACATTTTGGAAGTTTGAGTAGCTGTCTAAAATATTCCAGTTAAGATCTGTTTATTCCTGTTCTTTCTGAAAGAACTGCCAAGAATATTAGAAGGAATTTTTAAAATCATGCTTAAAAAAATGATTGAATCAGAGTTTACAGAGTTTTTGAAACAAAAGCCCAGTCTTGCACAAGATTTGCCTTCAGATCTCGCAAGTAAGACTAAAACATGCCATCAACATAGCATTTTTAAGAAGCTGTTTCCCTTTCAACCATATTAATATAGAAGCAGAATTTTTCTAAACCATGTTTCTTTAAACTAGCATATTTACAGTCCTTATCTGGTCCCTGTATCTATAACCTTGAGCACTTACAAGTCTAGAAGGCATTTACTCTCAGAATATCCCTGCCCAGTAGGGCAATGCCGTTGTCCTTGTTTGACAGTCAGGGAACTGGGGCACAGAGAGTCTTAAGTCCTGATCCTCAAAGGTATTGAGATGCTTAATACATTTCTTACAAAAATTTAGAAGCCTTAATTAGTTTCATTGCGAGTTAGGAGCATAACAGGAGTATGGTTTCTAAATACATTTGAGTATCTTGACCTAAATGATCAAGAGATTCTCATAGCATAGGGATTTGAATTAGGTTTCCCAAATCTGAGGCTTGATGATTTAACTGCTGGGCCACTCACTTCTGTAACTGTGCTCCTGCAGATTAATACCTGAATCTTACTGTGGAGTAGATGAAACGGAGACATGAAAAACATTCATGGTTAGTGATGCAAGTGCCCCTTGAACCCGTAACATGGCATACATCGTATTTTCTAATGTTTCAGTGTGTAGCAAAACTTAGACGTGAACCTAGAGGCCTCCAGCCATCCTAATAACTATGAATGCATCCATCCAAATAACGGTCAGCCAAGGCCGGGTTTACTCTCTGCTTTCCCTTGAAGCCCTAATAATTTTCAATGCAGCGTGTGATCGATGCAGTGTGGTCTAAGTCAAATGGCTCTGAAAACGAGAAAGCTAGTAGTTCAAAGATTTTGGGACTCAGAAGAGGAGATGAATATAGTAGCATCTGTTATTACAAGTTTTCTAGCACATCTGCCTATGATTGTTAGGTGCTGAGTAAAGTTAACATAAAGGTTATTGTGATCCTCTTCAGCGCTGTGCCAGTAGTTACATCCCGAGAGAAACTGTGTGCAGAAAAGAAAAAAATCTGGGGATTCTTTTAGGGAAGAGACCCAGTCTAAGATGCTTCTAAGTTAAAGATAAGAAGGACCACGAATGACCAAGCAGGTGAGCAGCCCACATCACTTAGGTGCTGCTAGCTATATCTTTTAGCTTGTTTGTTGCCAGCTTAAAGTTCTGCATTAAAAATATATGTATATGTAGGATCTAGCAACTGTTGCAGTAAAATGTCATTATTAGTACGCTAAAAACCTAATATGAGATACCTTTTCTTTATGTACTATCCATTCTGGTCTTCAGCTTCACTCTTCAAAGGATCCTTATCTCAATGGATAAACAGCCCTTTTTAACTTTTAGACAAGTTTTGGACTCAAGTAGGCTTATCGATGCGACTCATTTCCGGTTACTGGTTACTCAGCTTTTATGCCAGTAGCAAAATGTACTTGGTCAGCCCCTTTCAACTTTCCGTTTGCCAGCAAGATGGGAATCATAGTTGTAGCTCTCACCTGCCTGCTCTCGTGAAAGACTCAGAGATTTTTAGCTGGTCATCAGAAGCTATATTTTTACAGAGGATGTAATTAAGAAAGTAAAAAAAAAAATGCTCATTTCAAAAGTTAAATTACTATAAACAAATGCAAATAATGGAACATGAAGCAACTGTTGTTGAAGTCTACTTTCTAGGCTTGACTGTTGTCACATCTGATGCTCAGGTTGCTGTCTGCCAATAATACAAGCCAAAAAGAGGTTGACAAATTGATTCTGAAAGAGTTCAAATGCTTGCAGTTCTTGGATGCCTCAGGCATGTTATGTGGAGCATAATGGTGAAATCTCAGACAGCTGAAACCGTTTCTATGGGAAGAAGGTGTCTTAGGTTTTTTCTAAATAATTTCTTTTCTGATCTTTGACTCATTATTGCTAAATGAAATGGTCTCATCTTATGCTGTCAGAATTGTATATCTTTTATGTCACCATAGCTAGACAGCTAGACTTATCGAAGTTGACCAAACTTCTTGAACGAAAGAATTTCTTGACCAAAGAACTTCTTGACCAAAGAACTTTTTGTAAATAGGCTTATTTGGGACTGTATTTGTTGACAAAGATTCAGAGTTGCCGACCTGCTAAACAAGAGCTGTAGCGCATCCATGGAGCTTGGGCTGTTCTGCAGCAGCCAAGACTTCCTAGTAAGTGGGGAATGTTGGCTATAAAGACACAGTGAATGTTTTCAGCCTCATTTTGTTGACTCTACAAAGCACAAGGAAGGTTTAATTTTGAGGAACAATCTCAGCACTTTGGAGGTAGACCCCAGCCTCCAGAAGTAGGAGTGATAGCAAGTAATAACCTATACAGATGTTTTCTGTGTTAGTGGCTCAAGCTTGGGAGGAGCTGTAGTCATCAAGGACAATTTAGTAGGTTCTGCTTCAGACTGTGAGACTCTTACCAAAAGGCCTCAGGATTTCTATAAGAAACCCCTGTCTAGTTTAGCAGGAACTCTTGGATGATTCCCAAAGGCCCCTGTAATGTTCTAACTGCTGCTGGTTTTTGCCAGTTCCTATTTAATGTTGTGTTTTGCATGATACTCCACGTGGGAGCTTTCCTAAGTTCGTTACTACTGCAGAACCGGCTGTTCTGGCTGAGAAAAAGATCAAGCCTAAAGGAATACTCTAAATCTGATGTTGTTTTGTGGTCAGATAGAGCTGTATTATGGACCACAGAGTCACAAAATTTAAATAAAAGGTCTTTTACTTCTGTTTTCTCACCACTATCCAAGTAGCTTATTGCAGGGCTGAGAAAGCATCATCATCATAGTATCTTGCTATAGGCAAAACTCTCCTCCAGAACGTTAAATTGTTCCTGGGCATTTGTGGAATCTAGATATCTTTCTGTAAATCAGGACCAGTGGCGTGATCTTTGAGTAAAAAGCAAATAAAAAGTAAAAAAGGACTAACATGTATATGCTTTTGGTATAAATGTGACATATTATACTTATAATGTGTAATTATTCCCATTTTACACATGGGAACTGAGGCACAGAAAATGACACGTGTCATGTGAGGTAACAAAAGGGTTTAGCAACAAAACTGCTCTTTTCTGCTTTTGTAAGCTAAAAGAAAGCTGCCCAACTCTTTTATTTTGTTCGTAATAATGATTAGTCAAGTATTTCCCTAGCTTGAATCTCATGTTGTTTTGAGCTTCTTACTTACCTTCATTGTTCACTTAAAGGTAGATAAAAATCACCTGAATTCTTTGTATACTACAAATCCATACTTTGGGAGGAAGTTTTGAAATATCTCATATGTCTGATTTTTATTTAAAACACGGTTGTCAGTTAATTCACTTTCACATTTAATAATCTATACAATGCATAACTATGATTGCTGACTGTAACCTCAATTTTTCACATTTATGGGCTTTCTTGTATATTAATCTAATGAAAAGTAAAGATTGGGCAGTTGCATGTAAAACTTCATAAATAATAGCGCTTGAGGCTGCTGCCTGAGTTGTGAAAGAAATACTGTTTTTCTCCTATGACATGAAGCTTTAAGGACTTTATGTCCTGATCAAGAAGGAATGCTTTAATAAGCATCCATGTTAGAGGGTTTGTGCTGTGTAAGCTTGGTACAGACCATATGGGCAAAAAGGCACATTGTGTGGCGACAACTGCCCTGCTTGTCATCCCCAATCATACTTGCTCTAATCCTTGTTTTAATTTACTCTGCTTGTACAGCACCAATCCTGCCAGTGCGGTCCTTAGGGTCCCTTCATTCCTGCCACTTATGACAAGGAATATGCAAAGGCACAATTATTCATCCACTAAGGTGACAGAGAAGGGCTCTGCTTGGGAATATGTTCCCAGACTTGCAGCATCATAATGTCAGTTGTTAAAGCACTTTGCAGTTGCAAACAATTCTTGAGAGACTTTTTATTTTTTTTTCAATATAAATAATTTTGAACACAGAAATGCTGAGACTGAACGAATCCTTATTGATTAAGAAGTGCAATGCTGGAAAGTTTTTATATGTAACGTTCTTCACACTTTGCCTTTTATTCAAATGGGATGGTTTTTGTCTTTCCTCCTCCACTTAATTGTTGTTCTCTTATCATTTGTTTAACTTCAGACAAAGGATAGTATGTTGAGCCACCCATATTAAGTCTTACAGATTGTATATTGTTTATATTCTGCTGTACACCACATTCCTAAACGGACAAAAAAAAAAAAAAGCCAACAAAAACCCCTCAAGTGTAGCATTCAGCCTCTCAAGTCCATGATGTATTTCATTTGCTACGGTCAGAGCAATTTTAACAATGCCTTTCATTTTCTTATAGCCTAAAATGATTTTCTTTCTGTGAGGCCATTCTCCAAAACTTCTCTTCCCCTTTCAGGGTATCATTTGCAATTTAAAGCTAACCTGGTGAGCGTACTCACAATAGGCTTGCCCATAAAATGGTTCAAGGCCTGCCTGCATGCCTAATGAGGTTGATGTTGAGCTATTTAGCTCTTTGTCCTTCCATAATATCTACTTAATGCAGTTCAATGGGAGTGGATTGTTAGAAGCATTAAAGATTCTATTAAGTCTTTACTAAAGCCACTCTATTCTAGTCCAGCTGTATAGTGGCAAGAGCATTAAATTTGAGAATGTAGTGGGAACAAGGGGCCTGAAAAAGCACCTATAAAAAAAGGACAAATTTCCTAACGCAGTAAGACCACACTCAATTTAAGACCTGTTACTTTTGTATCTAGATCTAAAGAGTTTCTCAATGTGCATCTCGCAGTGTCCTGAATTAACTCTAGTTTCCCTTAATGGATGAACAAGGTACAGTTCTAAATCTTTATTTATTTCCAGAGCACGTGAGTAGATTTTTTTTCTTCGCCACGCTATTGCAAACAGATAATGTTATAATTTTAATCTCAGAAAAACTACCAAATTCTTGCGAAGGCCTCCTTTCAGATAACATTTAAATGCAATGCGTTTTCCCATTTGCTTAAATACTCTAATGAGATTGGTCTGCATCATGAATTCAGAAATCTCTGCACTTTGGGGGAAGATAAACAACACTTCTGACAAAAAATATTCATTCAGCACATTGTTTTGCTGAAGGGATTGTTTTTTATCAGGCCTGTATGGTGCTAGCCACCAGCATTGAGAAGAGGGAAGGAAAAAAAAAAAGACGGGGTAGAATGGCCAGGATTTCACACAGTTGGCATTGACTTGGCTTGAAGAGGCAAGCACTAAGCTGTCTTTTCAACCATAGTAAAAACCCTCCATCTGGCCACCCTAAAACTCTGTTAGCTTGTTCAACTCGCTGTCGGCTGATTGGGCTTTGTGAAGCAGAAGTAACAACATCAATAGTATAAACCCTTGCCACTTGAGAGTATTACATTTCATTTCATGCTTGACTTAATCAAAACTGGGGAAATGAAATTTACACCTTTTTGATGTTCTTTTCCCTGCTGTTTAAGGAGAAGAATCTTAACCCATTTGATCTTCACATGCACCCAATAAATGACCAAATATGCCAAGCTGCCAAAAGCAGACGGCTGCCAGTTGCCAGTTTATGTCAGGTCACTGTGAGAGAGCTTAATGCAGAAGGTCTTGAGTTTCCTACCAAATACCTCAATTTGCAGTACGGTATTTTTGGTTGCAGCGTCAACAATTTAGCTCCCCTCCCTATTAATATTAAACTATTATAAAGGAAGCAAAAATGTCATTTTTACTGGAGGGAAATCTGTTAGCAGGCGGCTGTTGCGTGACAGAGTCAGGAGAGAGTGACAGAGATGAAATGAAGCTGGGTTTGAATTGCTTCTTCAAACCCTTGACATTTGTTCCTTTCTTTTCTGGCTCTGATCTACACGATATACATAGTTGTTGTTGTTGTTTTTCCTGCTAATAACAAGACAGTGCAGTGCCGGATTAGAGATTGAGTGAGTGAAAAATGGGACTGGTGATAACATTTTTTCCCTGTGCCTGGGGGGAGGCTCATTAAGCAGGAGATCAGATCGCTTCCAAAATACATACATAAATAAAATCAACAACTAACGAAGTTCTCCCTTGCAACTTGCTGACGGAGGAGGCTTTTGATTCGGCAAAGATGGGCCTGGCAAAGAGGCCTCGCTGCCGAGTTTCAGCTTGTCGCTTGGACTTTGTGACTGACCCACGGCTGTGGGGCAGGTCGGTGAGCCCTTGTCACCAGGTGGGTGAGCCATTGTCACCAGGTCGGTGAGCCCCTTGTCACCAGGTCAGTGAGCCCTTGTCACCTGCGCTGGGGTGAACCCGCACGGAGAAACAAACACACAAACAGGAGAGGTTTCTGCCTTCCCAGTCGCCGTCCTGCTCTCTTTAAAAGGCCCTTCGCCTTTTGTCAAGGGCCCTCGTTTATGACTTGATGAAAACATTTGTAATAGATCATCAAATACTGATACATTCTGAGGGACAATATCCCATTTGTTAAATATAAATTAACATTAACACAGATCCCCCGTCGCAAAAAGGCGAAGGGTTTTGACACCTTTTCAGCAGGACAGGCCGGGCCCCAGCAAAGAAAGCCGAGGGCCTGTAAAGGAACTTGTCCCGAATGGTGATCCTCGGGGCTCTTGTGTGACAAGGTACATAGTTTCTATTCAGGAACAGGCAGATTATCGGTTACTATAGTTTCCCTAATGCTCAAATGGAGCTAAGGCCTAAGCTGAACAGAATAGGTTAAAAGGTGCCGATGTTTGGGCCTGCGAAACCACATGTTGAGAGTCAGAGACCAAACAAAACAAAGAGCACATCTCTCTGGTCTTTGATGTCTTCTCTGAGGGATGGGGCCTGAGGAAAATGCCGCCATGCCCCCGCGCCCAGCGCCCGGCCGGAGCAGGACAATGCTCCCGGGTGGGAGCACAGGGCACCCGCGTCCCCGCCGGGTGTTCTGGGGGGGAAGCCATGAGGGGCCATCACGGAAAATCCTTCCAGCCACGCACGGTTGTTCTCCCGGTTTTCCCCCTGCAAGACACGCGCTGTGGTCTCAAACACAGACCGACTCGGGACCCTGGAAGTACTAAGTTTAGCTGGGCTTAATTTGCTGTTTTCTGCATGCGTTTCCTTTTAGTCTGTCCTTTAGTATTCCGTTTGTGTGCGCGCTTTAAAAACTCTTTACAGCGCTTCAGCTAACAGCTTTTTATTTCACTGCTTGCCTCAGTGTCTGCTTTGAATCCGCCGTGGAGCTGGTGCGGCGGCTGCTCTGCGCTCCTTGCATGAATCACTGATTCTGCTCTTTTTTTCCATTTGTGAGTATACAGTGTTTTCAAACAATTCATATTCACCATAAAAATGTTCCGTGTAGGATATCCCCTGATAGCAAGAGCAATGCTTTTGCATTTTTCATAAGCAGGATTAAAATACCTGCTCCTTGCGCTCACCATGTAGGTTTCCTCCGTTCTGTTGAAACGTGGTTTAGTATTTTAATTTTTTATTAAAACTCTTGTAAGCAAGATAAATATGCGTCGGCACTAAAGGGAGACTGCCAGCTTTGATAGGTTATATTGCCACAATTTGCTGCTGCTCTTTAAGTATTCCAGCACTCGAGATCCAAGTATTATGCAAAGCAAAATTAATCAGCACCTGCATCTTTTAAAATAATAGAATTCATGAATTCTAAAGTTTTATCAGCGTTATTGTAATTCTGATTGTCGTCGGTTCTTTATACCATTATAGAAAAATATCTAATTGTAACAACTGTATTCCTATAGTGAACATATTACTTGAATTCAAACCCTAACAATGGCAATAGGATAACTGTCCTTGAATTTGAGCCTTTTGTGATACATCAATAGGCTTACAATGTGCTGAATTAGCAGGCATATTAATGGGCAGATGCAGCACCAGCCCATTCTTTTTACCCAAATCTTCTTATGCAAATACCCCATGAATCCAGTTCAAAGAGCTAGCTTTAAAATGAGCTTCTACACACATTCAGATGGGCCCTTTCACAACTGGCAATGGGACTTAGATAGAAAGTGACATGAGAAAAGTTTAGACACTTGTTTTTATAACTGAACATGATCTTGTTATCATAATCTGATACTGGTAACTGGCATGGTCTGGTTGTAGAATTTTAAGCCTTTAACAGAGGGAGATAATCTAGGCCTTTGTGCTACAATGTACTGAATCCTGCACTTGGTGAAAGCTATCAATGAGAATCGCAGTTCATGCTTTTTCAAACAAAACTTTTTCATGGTAAAAGCTTTTATCCTATGATAATTACTTAACTGATTGTAGCGGTGCCTTTAACATTCGTGAGCTCATAACAAGGGCACATAAAAAAGGTTGCATTATTTTAGAATAAATAAATTATCAAATAAACAGGTTTTGTTTGCGTGTTGAACTAAATGGTAATGAGGTCATTATTAAAAATGCTAATGCACGGCAGCATGGCTAGTAAAAGTTAATGTATTTTGTGATCTTTCTTTTGTTTGCGGTGTTTCTTGTGATTATTTCTCATCAACAGCATCTGGGTGAGAGTGTTTTTAATGATTTAATTGCAAATTTAGGAAAACCTGCCAAAGGAAAGAAAAGGGCAATACATTTACTAGTCTTTGATGTTGAAGCCCCTTCCTTTAAAGTTATTTTAAATTTGCCTGCCATTTTAATAAAAACCTGTGGTTTTCTAGGTGGTGGTTTGGATTTTTTTTTAAACTCTTTATTTTAAGAAGTCAAAAAGATGGTGAGAATGAATTTCAGGTTAACGTTTCCCATACATGCTGACCAAGCGTCGTTAAAGCAATACTTCCTACAGAATATTCTAGAGGAAGTATAAAGACAACCAAGAATCGATTCTCAGCTGGAGCAAATTGGCATAACTAATTGACTTCTGTGGATCTGGTCCACACTGTTCCAGCCTTGGCCAGTGTGTGGAGTTGATAGATGTAGATAATTTAAACTACAGGAGATTATTATAAAAAATGAGGGGCGAAATAATCTACTCTTTTATCATGGCATTTAGAGAATCACAATGTATATTAGACTAGTCTTGTACAGCTTTATTGATTGGTTTATTCTTTATAATTTTTTCTGAAACTAATATTTATAGCATGTTCTGAAGCACTAATGAGGTGATTCTTATACCAAGATTTTTAGTGCAATAGATGAGCATAAAAGCAAGCATATCTTAAATATTTATTTTCAGAGCAATACAACAATTTTATATAGATGCATACTGGAAAAAATATTATGGGTTGTGCTTGACAGCCTTTGTGGAGGAATGCTTTATTAAGATTTAATGGTAGCGAACATGAGAGTTCCACTGAGTCTTCTTCTGGACACTTTGTGTTTCAGCATTAATTAGCAGCATTGTTTAGGGACGTGAATACATTTGGTGAACACTTTGATTTTTAGCATTGTTTTCTATTTACTGTAAACCTGCAATAGCAAACGTGCTGAAAGAATATGTCAAATTAATGTACGGGTACATAGAGGGCCTAATTCTGATTTCAGTTGTATGTAAGTAGACCTTTCCTGTCTCAGAAATACAATCCATCACCATTGATCCTGTTGAGCCATTACTGCCTGACTCATCTGCAATAAATTTCATCTTTCAAGGGAACATATTGCTTATCAGAAAATGTAGTTAAATGTAAAGGAACGCATTAGGGCAGTGACTGGCTGATGGGAATCCGCTCCAAATACTGTGGTTCTGTAAGAAGCTCCTCCTGGGAAATATTGGCCACCTCAGACAGCCGCATTCTGCAGGAGATGCTTTTCAGGGACTTTGTCAAATGTGTGTTCCTAGAGCACAAAATAACTGTACCCGTTATGCTCCTGTGAGACTGCAAAATACTCGTATATATCGAGCTGTGTCAGAGTTAGACTATGATACTTAAAGTAACTGTTTAAATATCTCGACTTCTCATATGCTGTTGGGTTTTTGTATTTTTTTGCTTTGTGGATGAAACTTAACCACAGCTTGGAAAAAGGCATGGAAGGAAATCAGTGTAGGAGAACCACTGAAATGGTGGAGTGTCAAAGGTAATGCAGGAGAGCAACATAAATGGGACAGAACAGTAAAATGCCTGGAGGTAGAGCGGTGGAAGGAGAGAGAGATGGGGAATCACCTAGAACATCAGTATCAGACTGTCACACTGTATGATATGTAAAAGAGGAAAGGAGAAATTGGTGTAAATCAATGGCAGATAACACCATCCAGGGAGTAGAACAACTGAAAAGAAACTCCAGCCTCTGTTTGTTGTGGAAATGATTTTAAGATTTTGTGCCTCGTTTTACCAGTCTGTAAAATGGGGACGGTAATAGCAACACTTTGTAAATGGATTTGGGGACTCAGAATGGAAATTCTCAAGAGTGTGTAAACTACTAATAACTGTTACTTTACTGCAGTTCACCAACAGGGAGTTCACGTTTCCTAAGTTAACAGTAACAAAAGGCAAGGAAAAGCAGATTGTACAAATGACATTAATTTGAATGAGTTTCAGTCTTGTTAATGTGTCTGCTGTGCTTCAACAGACAGACAGAAAACCAGATCTGAGTAGGGAGAAGACAAAACTGATGTGTGTTGTTTTTAGAATTTATTTTGTGGTAAGTAGATTGGCTGTGAATGTGGTTTTGTATAGGAAAGCAGAACTTAATATAGAGGCATGAAAATCAAGTCCTCGAGTCCTTTTGCTCAAGGAACAGATATTCTCTGAAAAGAGTGTTTCATGATGGTGGAGACTACCTGCAATTTTAAGACAAATTTTCAGAACACATTTTAAAAAGAGGTGCAGGGGCAAGGAGAACCATTTCTGTAAAGCAAAACCGCATAAAATGTTTGCAGCCAAGTCATATTTTGATATTTTGCAAATTAAATGGAAAGTTTTACAGTCTGAAATAAAAACTTTTCCTTTCCAAATGGCATTTTTCCATAAAAGTAAAATTAATCCATCTCAAAGAAAAGGGTTTCAGTATCATTCTTTGCACTGGTCTCATTGACTTTTACGCGGTTTAGTACTTTGAGAAACTGGGATAAGCATGTATTTTGGTGCTTTGAGGAACTGGATCCTACAATGTTTGAGATAAGCCTTAGTTTGTTCTACAGACAAAGATGAAATTCATCCCCAAGAGATTCAAATTCTAGATTTTGTCGTTTTGACATCTGGCGCTGAAATAATAGTTTCATGCCTGCTTTTCTGTTTCTTTTTGTGCACAGGAGGATTTTTTAATTTTTTTTAAATGCTCATTTTTCAAATCTCCTCCCAGGGAACAGTTTGGCATGCTTTGGGCCCTCTGAGCAAACCAGTGTTTTCTAACTACAGGTGTTCACCCAGCAGTAACGTTGCACTGCGCTGCATTCCAACCAGAACAAAAAAATGAATTATACTCACAAAATATGCCAATGTTCCCAGTCTCGCGCCTTCATCAGGGCTGAAATGTTAGTATACTCTGCTAAATCCAAGTCAACAATAAAAGAATCATGAGAAGTGCGAATGGAATTGTTTCTCTGCCAAGTGGAGTGCAACGAGGCTTTACTGTTTGATGAACAGCTGTAAATACTCTAGATTCCCCCATTGCATTCGTGCTGTGTAGATAGTAACGCTGGTGCTTTCTCTCTAACATCACTGGAGTTGCTATCATTACACTCAGTTTGCTGCAGTTTTATAGCTTCTCTCTGCTTCTCTTACCTTCCAGGTATTAGACGTGCAATACCCTATAGCAAACACAGCTACAGCCTGAGCAAGTCTCACCCTTTCTCTGTAATTTCAGAGCAGAATTTTGCAGCAAAACCAGTATTCCTCCCGTTAAAATGCCATCCAGGGGGATTTCCGCATACAGGGAACACCTCAGCACTGAGTGACCTCTTCCGAGCCAGACAAGAAGCTGGTGATGAGTTTGACAATGCAACCCAAATCATCTTATTCAGCATGTGTGGTTTGGTTTGTATCTTTCACAGGTGAGGAAGAAAAGAAGTATTTACTTAGTAATAAATAACTTCTGTTTTCTGAGGTGTTTATCCTAGTAGCGCTAGGGATTTACAGGGATGTGTTAAGCACGGGATCAGATTAAAAGCTGTCGTGTAACAGTATGGTTCTTTTGCATGGATATTGGCATAACTTTTCAGTCTGCGCGTGAGCCCTATACTGCATGTGCCTGCGGGACGGAGTAGTAGCAGAGCAGTAGCTCCTTGGATACACCAGCCATTTTCTCCCGAAAATACTTGGCACACTAGGAGAGGAGCTCAATCGCTGATTTAAACATAAGGCAGGTGTGGTTTCATGATATCACCATGGCCACAGGGCTTTCTTTGTCAAACCTTAGTGCTCTGGTTTGGTTTAAAAGAAAGGTATAGGTATTCGCAAGTGCTCAGACCCCTTGGATAAAAACACTGGGCTTGTGTTAGACCAGCACAATGATCGGATGTCAGGTCTGGAGCATGAGTGTCCTCAGCTGAGTAAGGAAATGAAGGAGGTAACGCAGTTAGCTCAGAAGATTTAGAGAAAGAATTGCTTCACTGTTTATGATAGCCCTACAAATACACAGTTTATATAGTAGACTGACAGAGAGGAGAAGGGAGATCGGCTCCTTAATCCAGGATCCCTGAAAGAGGATGGAAAAAACAATCTGAACATGTTACAATAATTCAAATCCCTGTAAATGCTCTGTTGAATACTGAAAACCATGTAAAATTATTATTGCTCCCAAGGCAGCCTATAAATATTGTTATTGTATTGGCTGAATTCAAACATAAAATATTTTCTCCCTGGTTAAAACAGTTGACAGATATAATAGACACCACTAGCCAACTCTTAATCTTGGTTTTAAGGTTTAGATTTGTTCTAGATGTTAGAATTAACCCTGGTTAGAATACATGATAGATTTCTATTCTTCAAGAGAAATATCCCCTCTTCAGAAGAAATCCCCTTCTTAAATCATCTAGTCTGTGACATCCCCTTAATCCCTTTATTTTTCTTGAATTTAGCATAAATACTTCCCTTTTTTACACCTCCATCTGTTTGTTCTACTTTTCTGCCTTGGTTCCTGCCTATGATGCATTGAGCTCTGTTTTCAGTCATAAGGGCATTAGCTAAAGCAGTAGTTTCCCAGAGTTGGTGCCAGAGAAGTAGACTGAATGTCTTGAGAATGGTAAAAGGCGTAAATATACAGAGACACATATTGATCTGTATGCGTGCAAGAGTGGGGACGGATGGATGGGTAGATGGACATGCACACAAATAAATAATACAGCCAGTGAACGTACGTATGCATCTATCAGAAAAGCCATAGAATTCTAAAATGCTCTCACTGATAGTCTGGTTAATGAATACAAATGCAGTGCAAACTCAAGCAAGCTTAATGCTTACAATGGTTTGTTCCCAGGCATCGACGGAGTGGTAAGGAGGAGAATTAACATAGGATTATCATATTTTACACATAGACATACTTGCCAATCCTTTTAAGAATACTTTAAGGACAGATCTAGTGTCTAAGTATTTGGAAGTTAAGAATCACTAAATATAGATTGTGCAAACCACTTAGCTATAATTCTTTTGAATTACTTGCTGAATGACACAACTGCATGTTCAGTTGACTTCTATATAATGAAATAAGCTATTTTAATTTTTAAATGTGGGAAGATAGAAGTCCATAAGCTATCCTAAATATTGAGCAAACTTTCATTTGATTCATTAAGCCATTTCTGGCACTATGGGAAACTATCCACAACTTTAATACTACCAAAAATCTGTTCTGAAAGTGGATGGTAAAAGATATGCATATTTTCCCGAGTTTCAGGATTCAACACATTTGTAAGGCACATTCCACAGATGTTGGAGGTTTTATGCAGGTACAATCAAGCATCTATAAGATCACCTGGCTGCGTTACGCAGTTGTCTGACAATGTGGGCTGTGGTTTCATGATCATTAACATCCAATCTATGTGCTATCAAAGCACTCGGGGTGTAAATTTGATCTGGATAAAGGGCAGGCACATGTCTGCCTTTCTGGGTACTTGGGTTAACTTACAATATGCAGTTTGTGCTGGCTGTGGTAGGACAAACAACGTCTAATCTGGCATAAAGGATGCTGACACTTTTTTTTTTATTATTTTTTGAATGAGCTGCGATAATAAGATGGCACAGTGAGGTTTATCCAAAATGTCTCTTTGCATCTTGTGACCACGGTGCTTTTTATTTGGTATTAGTGATCTAAAATTGTGGTTTTAGCATATTGTAAAATGGATCCTTAGATGCATCTCCTGTTAAAAATATGTAACAAAACCCTACCTAAATGTTCTCAGTATTGCTTTTGTTGAGCTGGGGAGAACATTTGCTTTCG
>KZ510465.1:12948-23686 GCA_002844005.1 Limosa lapponica baueri | reverse complement strand
GCTGCTTCTGACTCTCAGCTCTGTCATATTGCTTTTATTCATGGCATGTTTCCCAAACAGTAACATAAAGTATTCCTTGGAGAGTAGGTTCAAGAAGTAACTAACGCTCAGGTTTCATCAGGAAGTGTGTTTGTGAGCACTTTGTAGGAGCAAGCTTCAGTTTTTCTGGAACCTTGACTAGTGTTTTTAGCCTTAATTTTATTTTTCACAAATGCATCCCGAGAGTAAAATTTGTGACTTAATTTGAAATGTCATTAGCAGTCCATTCCCCCACTTCTCCAGGTTTCATGTTTCTGATAGATTTATGGGGGGAAAAAGGCTCTTGCAAGGAGGATTTCACTCATCTCTGTTTATTTTCCATTAATGCAAAACAATACAAATATAATAACCACTCTGTTCTCCTGTAAGATGTCTGGTTTATTTAATGGATTTTGTCATCAATATAATTTCATAACTTATTTTAATTCCCCACATGTATTTCCAGCATGTAGTTAATATCAGCAATGGTTTCCATGACTGAAAAGTTGATTAATTTATCACAAGACTCAAGTTCTACAGAAATGAATGTTTCTCTTTTTTTGACTTTTTGCTACTGAAATCACAGAAACATACTTAATTTTTAAAAAAGGAGTTAAAAAAAAGGGCAGAGAGACAGTCAAGGCTCCATGAGGAAGCTCAGGGTTCCGTGAGGAAGAACAGGGCTCCGTGATAAACTAGGCCACTTAGAATAGGCTTCTTTGAGAGGCTTGTGAAAAAATGTTCAAATAGGAGCCTTGAATTGACCTTATTTTCCTGTTGGTTACTGTGCTTTCCAGATTAAAAGCTGTTTTCTTTTATTGAAATCGAAATGTGCCAAACATTGAACTTGCTTTGTAAGACATACATCAAGAGAGAAAATATTTCAGTGCAATGACATGACCTGACATTTTAAAGCAGATAATAAATGACACCTTGTCAATGCCACCGATTTATTATTCCCTCTCTTGTACCTCTGTGTCGCAGTGGGATACCACATTCTTTTTAATGATGGGCCTGTGTTAAACAAATTTTTAACAGAAAAGAATATAAAACGCCCCTAGTTGTTTCCCGCTCACTGACCTCCCAGCCATCACACTGTAACATATAAAGACAAAAGCTGTGTTAAATTTTTCATTATTTTATTCAATTTCTGATCCAATTACATGAGGCTCTTCCATCACTAACATGAATGTATATGCTATAATGTCAGCTGCTGCACATTAATCAGGCTTTTTTTTTTTTATTCACTGGACACTGGTGCTAAATCATCTCACTGAAAAAAGTGGGACAAGAAAGAGATGCAAATGAATAAGGAGGAAACTCCTTTTTGTGCAATTACAGCAGGAAATCATTAGAGTGGGTGGCCTTCCAATCAAGCCCCCGAGGACCTGGAAAAGCACCAAGCTGTTGTACATCTTTCATTTTCACCTAATTAAAAAAAAAAAAAAAGATATTCTTCTTCCTGTGGCTTCACTTTTCACTACTTTTTATAAGCCTGCATCAACCACTTGAACTGTGGTTGGGATGCTGATCTTGTTGAATTCTTGTAAAATTCTCATAATGAATATGCCAGTAAGCTGAAAATTCTTCTTTCAAATTAAGGCTATTTTGGCTCAGGTTCTGGTCAAATATCTCTTGATATGTTTTGTTTTAATTGCATCCCATTTCAATAGGCAGTTTAAATTACTCTCCAAAACCTCCTGTCAGGAACTACTGACAATATTTCTTTACACTCTTAAATGACTTAAGTGTTACAGTCAATCTGGTGAAGTAGTACTTAGCTTGTAAAATGCTAAGGATCACTTGGTTGAAAGGCATTATATCATCCGAACTAGGTGCTATTACAGTATCATTACTTGCTCCATAGTGCTTTTTCTCCTCATTCATGACAAACTTCAGCTGCAGTGTGTCCCATGAATCCCAGCACTGGTACTTGATGGAGTAGTCAGTAAGCACTATTTCCTGCTGTCTTGACGCTTTCTCCCTGAAATAGGACAAATATAGCTTAATTACCTTCAAGGTGGCATGTTGATGTGGCAACAAACAGGGGAGAGGATGGAGTGCAGCATCAGATAGATACAACCTGTTGCAGGTGACCACAGGTGACTGGCTGGTTTAGACTGCTTAAAGAGAATTAATATTTAACAGTTGAATTATCTGTGTCACTTATTCCTTCAGCTTTGTTGGTTTAGAAGAAATACTAGTGGATGATGGCAGTGTGGTGTATTTAGTAGGAGGTATACTGAGTGAAAGGGTTGAAAGACTACAATTACATTGCAAAAATAACACAAAGTTAGATATAAAAAAGAATGAGTTGTCTTATAAAGATGTAATGTTTCTCTAACTCTGCTGTCCTTAGTGTATTAGGGAGTAATATCTATGATACAGATGTAATATGGTATATGAGTTTCCACGCTTTGCTAAGCCTTCTACACAAGTAAATGTCCCTAGTGAAGCTTAGCCTGGCCTGCGAAGGATAAGAGTGAGTGACTGAAATAAATAATTTTTTCTTCTTTCTGAGTAACAGCTTTTTGGCAGCCTTGGTAAGAGTGCAGTCAAAAAATTATGCAGTTTGGGGCTTCTCATCACAAAACTGAAATTAACAGATTACAGGAGATTCAGGAGAGGACAGCTAAAATGCAAATAAACTAACATGCAGTTATGTCTGGTATAACAGAGAGATGTGGTTACAGTCCAATGTGGTGAGGGTAAAAGCAGAGTGCTGGGAAATACACTACAAACTTACATAATACATGCAGTATTTTGTAGTAATAAATTTTTTATACACTTTGTCAAAGAGAAAGCTTTTCTGTCTTTAGTAGGCTTTGACGAGCATTATTTAATCAAAAGTAGGTAAGAAGCATATCCCTGTAACCTTTACTAAAAAGCATAAGAAGGACTTGTTTAATAATGGTGGCAGAACTCAGAGTAGAAGCTTCAAGAACAATAAAGGGAAGGAGAAAGTTTGTTTTGGTTTGTTTTTTTTTTTAAATAAATGGTAAAACTGAACAGCAATGCAAAATAGAAACGGTTACAAACAGAAGAAAATTTCCTGAAGACAGTGACCTTCAGGAAAGACACAATGATCTGATTGGCACCAGTGTCAATCCAGGATCATTTTGCTGCAGCCTGGAGTTATCCTGTCTGGCAATGGGAAGAAAAATCTGCCCTCAGGAGATTTATTCTGCAGAATAGCCAGGATAGTAGAATCAGCTGCATAGTGAGAACTCAGCATTTTTGTTACAGGAAACTTCTAAAACAGCCAAGGTAAAATCCCATTGATCTTAGCACTAAGTAGAAATCACAGTGGAATACAAAAGTCTGAACTCACTTCAGAATTGTGGTTTTGATGTCCTCTCAAACCTCACCTTTTTTGTGAACTGCACGTACACCCTATTTAACAATCCTGCTTTGTGCTTTTTTTGTCTTCGCATTTAGTCCTTATCAGCTTCCAACAACACTATTTCACATGCAGCTTTATCAAGTTTCCCAAATCATGTCACTGAAAATCTTTGCAGACCTACAGCTTCTAATTTGCCTGCATTCTTGTTTTGGTATCCTATTAAAACAAATCTAGTTATGCCACAGCAGCATAGCCCTCTTATAAAAGCAGTCAAAACTTCCGGAAATTAGGCTGAAATCAATGATTACAACTGAAAGAAGTCAATAGTGTTTACATGATTAATAGTACCATGTTAAATGCGGTAACCTAGATAGGGAAATGAGAAGGCAGGATAATTGGAGTATTACAAGCAGCACATCAAAACCTTGAAGTCCACAGAGGGTACATTCAGGAACCCGTTTTTCCCCTGTCAGGAGACATTGGAAATTTTTTTTTATTGTCAACTTTGGTGACATTTATACCAGTATAAAATTGTGTAAGGGAAAAATTCAGTGTCTGGTTTCTGGAGATTAAAGGTTAACTATTACAGAGATTAACTATTACAGTAGTCTCCTGTGCCATTTTTGAATGCAGGTCTACCATGTACGCTGCTCCAGATAGCTGCAACTGAGCTCGCACACATACAACTTGGGAGGGTGAGAGGTCACCCTTTCTGCAAAGCCTCTTACTGAGGGGATCTCGTTAATCCATATAGCCTGGTTCAAGCTAATTAGGATAGATATGGACACTGTAAAGAGAAAAATAGGCCACCTGTCCTTGAGAAATCCCCAGGGACACAGGAGTGGAGAGATAGCTGCACAATTGCTGACTCTGAGGAAGGATCTGCAACAGACTGCGTTGTGTCCATCACCTTCTGGCATACCTGATGAAAAGCAATGGCTCTCAACTTTTAAAGGTGAACTGCAAGAGCAAAGCAAAAATTAAACCTAATTAAGCACCAGTTCCTGTGCTGAGCTCTTCCTCTGAAAAGGCAATGTGATAGTCAGAAGGGAAGGACATGATAAGCCCCTTATTTCAAAATCTTTTATGCCCGTGGACTTTCTGAAGGTCTGTTTCTTCTCTGGCAGGTCATCATTAAACAATATAAATACGATACTTGATTTTGGTTTGGTTTTTTTAGTTGTTAATTGCAGTGAGTCATAGAATTGTCCAGGTTGGAAGGGACCTTTTAGATCATCTAGTCCAACCATCAACATAACACTGACAAAAACCATCTCGGTTTTTATTATTTTTAGTGCGTATATTTTTATTTTTATCACTTAGGAAAAAGAAAGGAGGCACAGCAGTTTATCTAACCAGTTCTTGCTCTGAATTATTCTGAGCAAGGCAGGAACTGCTCATGGTGATGGAGGGTCTCTGCTGGTTCTTGTTTCTCCTGGTTTTGACAGCATCAGCTCTGGACAGGGATGCCACCAGATCATGGCATGCTCCTATCCTCACCCTCCTCCACCACTCAGCCAGAGGGTGTTGCAGCGTTGTACAAGGAGGTTGACCTAAGGATAAGAAAAGACACATAGCCCCAGCCTGTACCATCTCATAGTCCTATAGGCAGCTGGAATGTCCCCACAGCTGTGAACAAAGGAAGCTCCACACCACCCATCTTCTCTGTAGCCTGTCATGGTCTCATAAAACAAACAAACAAACAGTATCAAATGAAAGAAGATGACAGTATAACTCAAATGAAATTGATATTTTTAAGTTTTTCACCTTTATACAGTGGCCCAGCTTTCCAAGACTGTACAGTAGTATATTAAATATTCTGGGTTGTTCAGCACTTTTCGGAATATCAGGGCCTTTTTCTGTGTTGCCGATGAGAAACATAAATTCACTGGTCACCTTTGGAAATCTTGGTCAAAGCCTGAAGAACTTTTAAAAGTGGTTGTAATTCAAAATTTATTTTCTTCTTTTATAGTTTTGTCCTTCCTTACTTCAGCATTTCCTTTAAGAAGAACTTCAAAGAACATGAGCAAAGCTGCAAAGGGGATCATGCAGATCACCACTGCAGGTTGCAGGCATAAATTTCCTCTGAACCACCTTCACCTCCACTGTACTTGAGACATCTCCACTGCTCTAACCTCAGCATTCTTGGTGAATATCCTGACCCACAGCTGATACAATTTTCACAGCTCCTTTAAACTCACTGCCACTATATCAGTCTATGGTGTTTGGGCTGTAAAGACTTGCAAGCAAGTTATCCAGTGACACTCTCAAAAGTTTTCTTTCATTCAGCAAGCAGAATATGTAGGATCTAATTATCACATGAACACAGATCATTTGATCAATGCCATAGGGCCACATAGTAGGAGTCAATGAAACCAGCGTACCACAGATCAGCACAAACCAAAAGAACTGAAGAAGACTAGTTTTGCAGAAATAACGCTTTTCATGTGCAAAGCAGCACATGTTGTCGAACAAAAACTCAGAAAGAGACAAGGAGTGGAAGAATATTAGATGTATACATTTAAAATATAGATGAGAATGTAGAAAATGTGACTTGATGTGAGATTTTTCTTCAAGATCTTACAAATAATTCTTCTGTGTTTTACATAAGCAAATTCTTAAATATTATGCAAAATGCCACTGCTCTTCACAACTAAAGTGTTGACGAAAAGCAAACACAATGGTGCAATTTGAAGTCTGAAGTGCAAACAGATGTTGCTTTTGAATGAACTTCCATTGCTTAACCACTGACTCTAGTTATTGCCATCTAAAGAGGAAGATGAAGCAACTTTGCATGCTGTGGATGCCGGCTGTCAATTTGCAGCATGCAAATGAAATTGTAGCTAATCCTTAAAAGGCAGTGCCTCTAAACGCAATGGGTGGGCTCAATTTTTAAATGCCGTTTGGCTGCAAGTTGCCTTTGGAACCACCTCTTTTTTTATTTATTTTTATGCCAACTCCTCATGTTAAAAATGGAAAACATCAGGTGGGACAGATACTTTAACCCAGGTCACTATTGTACTGTGATTTCCTGATCAAATGCCCCAGAAACACATTTCTTGCCCCACATTTGTTTCCCTATTATCAAGCAGAGCCTTGCACTTGCAGAGCTCTCCTACATGCCTGCAGCTGGACTGGGCAGTTTGGCAGTGGGACAAGCCCTAATTCAGAGAGTGTATAAGTGCATGGTAAGAAGATGGAGTGGCTTGGGTGCTGCTGAAATGCCAAAATCTTTGCTTAGAATAATTGCTTCCTGAACATTATTGCAGGCATATCTAAAAATCTAAACTATGCCAAGATGTGGTAGTGCTCAATGATGGCGTTAACCTGACTTGGCCCTTATTTCACTACCCTTCTGCTATGTCAGCAGATCTTGGATGCAACCAGTCATCTGACCCAAAGTATTTATTTGTAATTAGGTGTCAAAAATAAAGTGATAACAGCAGTCTAATTCCAGTGGGTTTGTCTACCTGAAATGCAAATCTCTCTCCATTTGAGTAATTAAGCTATGAAATTTAGAATGCTCAAAGCCTTTGATGTTTTGAAGTAATTAGCAATATGGGGAAAGATACAGCTTTCTGCAAGTACTAACAGCTGATTTGTAATAAAACCAATGTGTTTGGTTTTCTGTTATTAACTAAGTTGTATTTTTCATTATTTACCGGTATTTTGCCAGCTGCCAGCATTTGTAAAAATGTTTGTATAGCCCAAATGCACTGCAAAGATGAGCACAGTTAGAATCATTAATTACCGTTTACATGACTGTAGCATGTAGGAACTGATACTTATGCAACAAAGCCCTATCATGCAAGGACCTGTACAAATTAAAATTGTTTCAAATTTGATAGCAGGCAATACTGAATAATGAACAAAACAAATATTCAGGAAAGAATTTTAAACATCAGGTCCTCTGTTGTTTGTTTTTTTATGGGATTGTGGTAAAATGCTGCCTGTTCAGAATCACATGAAGACATGCATGCGCTTAGTGACTGTTAGGTAGTTTGCAAGCTGTTGAATATTGTATTCCTGGGCTGGTGCACAAAGCACTTGGAGAAAACAGGCTGGTTTCTTTCTTTGGACACTGAAGCGTTAGACCGGGTCTGCTGGGTACTGGGCACAGAGAAAGGGAGCAGAAGTGGTGGGTCAAGGGAGGGAGTGTACCCAGGTTTGGGGGAGTCATGGCAGGCACCAAACAAGGTACAGGAGAGAATTAACCAAGCTTCAGGATTGCATTCCTGGTTGGGAGATTTACATTTAAATGCTTCGCATTAGAAACCGTGCATTTGTCCAGACCAGGTTGTTTCTGTTGAATTTGGTCAGGTGCTGCTGGCAAATGTGTCTGCGAGCAGCCGTGTGCATTGGGAAATATTTAGCACTTTTTCTTTCTCCAGCTTACTAAAATACAAACTCCTGCCCCTATAACTCTGATGTATATTCTAGCAATGGTCTTTGAAAGACTTGTCTTCATACCAGCTGGACTGGTGTGCTAAATGCTTATAGTTCTCATACAGGGGTATGGGAACTGCTGATTTAACCTCAGACTTGCCACATTTTCATCTGGAGAGCTAACTGGCCTGGGAAAATACATTTCTTACTTTCATTTTCTCCTGTTTTAAGTATTTGTTGCCTATGGAAGTAGGAATAATTTATTTGATTAGTTGTGTCTTTTTATTATTCTAATTATTTTATAAACAGCTGTTAGTGATCACAGGCCGTTAGCAGTCTGCAGGCCAAGAAGGGAGTAATACCAAGATCAGCTGTTCACCTCTTGCAAAGGTAGCATGTTAACCATTCCCACTTGGTCTTCGTCTAACCTGTTTTTAAAATCCTGCAAAAACGGAGTTTTCCCATAATCTCTGGAGCACCTATCTAGTATTTAGCTGTTATTTAATGACATAAACTGGGGATAGTAGGCTTATGTAATACACAGGACAATAAATGCTGGACTTCTAACTGAAGAACAAACAAGCTTCTGCAAAATATTTACCAAGGTAAGAGTAAAGTTCCTATTATTTTATCAGTACTGACATTATACACCATTTTGCAAAGAGGCTTAAAAGTATTCTGAGCTGTTTACCAAGTCGTTCGTAATCTAATTAATTCGGGATGTTGATGCTGCTATCTGACACTGAAATGAGCATGTTTAGATATGGATTGGGTCTAGTGAAACATGCTTTGGATCAATCACAGCAAAGCTTAAACTTGTTTGTGAAAAATACGAATTGAGGCTGTTTATAAACCTATTTGTAAATGCTGGGTATGGATCAGATTTGAATCACTTCTAGGATAACTTATGTGCTTTATTCATTTCTCATCAGAAAATGCAAGTTTGCAGTGTTTCACTAACGGAAATGATATTTTAATTAGCAGTCTAGTGAACTGATTCTGGTAATAGTATCTTCCCTTTTAGTGCAGCTATGCAGGGATGAGGGATAAGTGAGTATCATTTACACCCCAGTGTAACGTGGTGCAATGTGTGCAAATACTTTCAAGTGCTTGCATACGGTCCTGCCTGTGAGCATAAAAGATTGCTGACGGTGGGGTCCATGTCCTTAAGTTGAGCAGGTGCACAAATCCTTCAGCATCTAAAAATCCAATGGATCAAAATATTCTCTTCCTATTAGAGTATTTCAATCCTGAAATATCTGCAGAATACCCTGATACATCTTCGAAAACATACATCATGTACATATAATGCCACTTAGAGATACAGATGGTGTCTGTACTGCACTGTTACAGTAACAGTTACCTTGTGTGATTGCTAGCAACACGGCTGGGAACAGAATAACAGGCTTAGAGACGCTTCACAGAATGACAGATAATGAGAAAAGTTTAGAGGGAGGTTTCCAGATGACAACTAACTCACAATTTCTTAACTCCCTCCCCTTCTCCCCAGCATCAAGCTCTTCACAGGTTTTAGAGGTTTTTTTTTAAAAATTAAAATAACACATGCATACAAAGGCAAAGGTATTGCACACCTGACACAGTGCTTCTGTTTATACCTGCAGGTGCAACATTAGTGCATAAAGAGGGCTATTTGCATACCCAGCTCCACAGATAGAGATGCAAATCAAGCTCAGTTTATTTGCACACATTTCATAATTTTCCTTATTTAGTTCATGGATCAGGCTCTGTAAACACTATGACGTCTACAGTACTTAGTTCTCTGATGGTTTACTTCGAAGCTGGTATATGAGCTTGGAGCATACTGTGAGTCTTAAAGAATCAAACCAGTTTGAGAATCGCTGATGAGTTAAGGGAGGTAAATAATGACCATTCATATTATATTTTGCTGCCGTTCAGGTGAGATTAGCTACTTTACTTCTGCAACAAACAAACTGAGAATTTTCTTTTCTATCCAAAACCAATGCTGCTATCTATGCTGTGGGCAAAGCACTCGCATGTAGTCTGAGTTTGTTTTCAGAGATGTAAATCTATTGTTTAGATGGGTGATGTGTTAAAAGATACAGGTGGCCTGTGAATCCTCAAAGTAAGGAGGAGGCACTTGAGAGGTTTTTAGCTCCTGAGTGATAAAGAAGAGGTATAAATAGTGGCTTGTAGAGGTATTAAAAAGCTTCACCTACATAGAAACTGGGGCAATATTTACTGCAAGTAATAAATATTTGTAATTGTTATGTGGTGCTTTTCAAATGATATTTCATGTCTAGTTTTATTTTGAGTTATTTTTTAAAACTTCAGTTCCTCATGAAAACAAGTTGTATAGCTTATGGTATTACTCCAGCAAAATGATTTCCATAAATAAAGCAAGAGGCAATAGAAGGGAACATATATAAAGATTAATGCCTCAGACTTTTAAGCTTACACTGACTAACAATAATTTCTGAGACTTAAGTTATTGGGAAGAAAATCTCTCATATGGAAACAGGCAACAAATCCAAAACTACCTGAGCAGCATGGGCAATTTACTTTCCTTCCACTTAAAGAATTGCATTTTTATAGCCATTTTCCCTGAGCTTATTGATTTCTTATGCAATTTTCTCCAAAGACAGAAAGCAGCTAGATTTAGCACACAAATGTATGTAGACAGCAATTAATGTTTTTGCTGTTTGTCGGTCTAATGTTGCTGGTGAGAACTGTGGTGAGCATTCCCTTCCCACAAAACTGAGTGGGGAGGTGACCAGGTGGCTGTGGAGAGAGGGCACTGAAAAGGCAATGGCAGATCTGGTTCTTTTGGTTTGGTGAACATAACGCATGCATGTATAGAGACAGGCAGTTAATATTTCCTTCTTTAAAAAGAGAAAAGTCACAAACAGAAGTAACCACAAAATGACACCTTACCTTCTATCGCTTTCAAATTAATTTCCATTGAATTAAGTGTGGAACAAATAGGTGGAGAAAATGTCATAAAATGTAAAG
>KZ510463.1:0-30512 GCA_002844005.1 Limosa lapponica baueri | reverse complement strand
GCATTCCAAGAACTTCCTGGATTTCCTGTCCTCTGCTGTGTTGTCCTTCCAACAGATATCGGGGTGGTTGAAGTCCCCCATGAGGACCAGGGTGTGTGAGTGCGATGCTGCCCCTATCTGTTTATAGAGGACCGCATCCTCGCTGTCACTTTGATCTGGTGGTCTGTAGCAGACTCCTACTGTAACATCACCTGTCCCCGTGCTCCCTTTAATCCTGACCCATAAACTCTCTGTCATGTCTTCATCCGTCCCCAGGTGGAGCGCCACACATTCCAGCTGGTCCTTGACATAGAGGGCAATACCCCCTCCCCTTCTGCCCAGTCTGTCCTTCCTGAAGAGTCTGTAACCCTCCATTCCAACACTCCATAATCACTGTTACTGCTGTCTTTCTTTAATATTATTTGAGATGCGATGGCACCTAAAGACCTCAACTGGGAGCAAAGTTCCCTTGAAATTGGAAAGAATATGGATACATGGGAAGACATAATCTGTGCCCCAAAGAGTTTAAAAAGGAATTCAAAACAAGTTGTAAAAATGAAAAACCAGATGGAAGATGAGCACAGTGGTGATGAGATGAAAAATCACAATGCTGTCGTTACATAAAACACAGCTCTGTGCTTCCAAAGAATCACTAAGTGTGATTGTCTGAGTATAATATAAGAAACGCCCAAGAATATCAGGTTCATTGTGTCTTGGCTGTTAATGGATGACTGATTTCTTGGAGACTACACGTGTAAGCTGTGGAAGGCAGCTTGAGGTCTCAAGACCTCAAGCAGGTCTTGAGGAGGTTTTTAAACAGATCACGGTGTCACCACAGTGTGAGTGCAGCATGTATGGGAAGCAATGTGCGATGAAGATTACAGTCTTTTGTGAATAAGGCAGAGAAGGGAACCTTCAAATCTGGAGGCATGATAATGAAAAGTGGAAGGGTGGCAAGTTCTGAGACAAAATCAGAAAAGTAGGACAGGGTTAAACTGCGTGAAGCCTCGGGCATGAACCATCTCAGGTTCAGCAGCAGAAAGGGCAAACTTGTGAAGACTTTCAGCAGGATGTGAGAGCTGGACTGCTAGCTTGGGAACACATTGGCTTTTCTCTCATCTTTTCATAGTTTGAAAGGAGTAATACAAGCCAAAGGAACCAAATGTGTCACAGTATACTTTGCTAGTATCGGAAGTGAGGAGAGTGAGTAGTGTGCCATCAATGATAATATGTTTTAGAAGGAGTTTCTAATGGATTTAAATGTGGCTTGGACATTTGAAGAAAGGAGAGAAATAAGCCCCATGGTGACACAGGGACAGTTGCAGTGGCAGCAGTAGCAGAGAGTGAGAGAGTTTGAGAATTTTACAGGGAAGACAAGGAGTTTTGATTTTACTCACCTAAGCCCATGATTGGATATCCAAGGGGCGATACCCTTTCCTCTCTGGAGGGAAGCAGGAGATCTGGTCACCAAGGATATGGAGAGGGCTGAGGTACTGAATGTTTTTCCCTCCGTCTTCACTGGCAAGGGCTCTAACCACACTGCCAAAGTCACAGAAGACAAAAAGAGGGGCTATGAGAAAGAAGAACCACTCACTGTAGAAGAAGATCAGGTTTGAGACTATCTAAGGAACCTGAAGGTACATAAGTCCATGGGACCTGATGAAATCCACCCACTGGTCCTGAAGGAGCTGGTGGATGAAGTTGCCAAGTTGCTTTCCATTATATTTGAAAAGTCATGGCAGTCTGGTGAACTTCCCACTGACTGGAAAAGGGGAAACATAACCCTCATTTTCAGAAAGGAAAAAAAGGAAGACCTGGGGAAGTACAGGCTGGTCAGCCTCACCTCAGTGTCTGCCAAGATCATGGAGCAGATCCTCCTGGAATCTCTGCTCAGGCAATGGAAATAAGGAGGTGACAGCCAGCATGGCTTCACCAAGGGCAAGTCATGCCTGACAAATTTTGTGGCCTTCTACGATCTTTACACAGCATTGGTAGATAAGGGGAGAGCAACAGACACCATCTACCAGGACTTATGCAAAGCATTTGACACTGTCGCGCGTGACATCCTGGTCTCTTAATTGGAAAGGCAAGGATGAACCACTTGGTGGGTGGAACTGGCTGGATGTGTTCAATGGGTTGTGTTCAACAGCTCTATGTCCAAGTGAAAGCCAGTGATGAGTGGCGTTCCTTGGGGGTCAGTACTGGGATGCTGTTCAGCATCTTTGTCGGAGACATGGACAGTGGGATTAAGTGCACCCTCAGCAATTTTGCCAACAACACCAAGCTGTATGGTGCAGCCGACATGCTGGAGGGAAGAGATGCCATCCAGAAGGACCTGGACAGGCTGAGGAGTGGGCCCATGTGAATCTCTTGAAGTTCAAACAGGCCAAGTGCTAGGTCCTGCACCTGGGTCATGGCAATCCCAGGCACAAATACAGGTTGGGCAGAGAATGGATTGAGAGCAGCCCTGAGGAGAAGGGCCTGGGGGTGTTGGTGGGTGAGAAGCTCAACATGAGCCAGCATTGTGCGCTGGAAGCCCAGAAAGCCAACCACTTCCTGGGCTGCATCAAGAGAAGCGTGGCCAGCAGGTCAAGGGAGGTGATTTTCCCTCTCTACTCTGCTTTGGTGAGACCCCACCTGGAGTACTGTCCAGATCTGGAGTATTCAGCACAGGAAAGACATGGACCTGTTGGAATGGGTCCAGTGGAGGGCCACAAAATTGATCAGAGGGTTGGAGGACCTTTCCTGTGAAGACAGGCTGAGAGAGTTGGGGTTGTTCATCCTGGAGAAGAGAAGGCTTTGGGGAGACCTTATAGTGGCCTTCCAGTACCTAAAGGGGGCCTACAGGAGAGATGGAGAGGGACTCTTTATCAGGGAGTGTAGCAATAGGACAAGGGTAATAGTTTTAAACTGAAAGAGGGGAGATTTAGATTAGATATCAGGAAGAAATTCTTTGCTGTGAGGGTGGTGAGACACTGGAACAGGTTTCCCAGAGAAGCTGTGGCTGCCCCATCCCTGGAGGTGTTCAAGGCCAGGCTGGATGGGGCTTTGAGCAACCTGGTCTGGGGGGAGGTGTCCCTGCCCAGGGCAGGGGGGTTGGAACTCGATGATCTTTCGGTCCTTTCCAACTCTAACCATTCTATGATTCTATAAAGCTATGTCAAATGTTGGCCAAATTTCAGAGGTCAGTGAAAGCGGGTAAGTGAAGAAGCAGTTTTGAACTGCAGTGAGCTGCAGAGAGAAAAGGCTAAACTGAACTTGACTGGAAAGTTGAAGTTCTAGCTAATAATTGAAAACTTAAAGGAGGACAAAATTTCAGAAAGAAAATTTAGTTAATTTGCATAGAAAGCATCTAAGAACAAAAGTACAAATTTTGGTGAGGATAGCAAAACTTTCCAGGTTTTAATAGGTCTTACTAATGCTTAATTACAGCTAGGTCTTTATTAAGGAATTTAAGGAGAATGCTCTGTGATTCTTAACAATGGAACAATATACTTATTGTGAATCAACTCAGCATCTTCATCTTTCTCTCATGCTACAAAGGGACTTGAAAGTTACATGGTTGAAAGGATAAGCTATTGTTCCAGAAACTGGAACTAGATAAAAAGCAGTACAAGTTTAATGTAAAGCTACTATTAAATGAATAAAAAACTCGTAATACAAAAAGCTTTGATGATGGGAATGAAGGTTTGCAAGCCTGTAACATAATTATTGCTAATAACCTAGTTTTACCATAGCACTTTCTAATTTAAAAGCTCACAAAATGACTTAGAGACTATAATGTAAAGATATGCTTCTAAGAGTTTCATTTTGAGCTTTTTACAGTTGGACAAAGTAGTAACAGTACTTGCAAAATCACCACCATGAGCAGAAGGGAAATCAATGGCCATTCAAAAAACACAGTTCAATTTTTCTCAGCCTTTAGCGTGACTCCCTCCTTCTCATGTATCCCAATTGCTTCAGCTTTACTGTTTTTCCTTACCCTCTCCAGCTCCTGAATCCCTACTCACTTCCCTTTCCTTCAGTCTCACTCTTTCATTATTTCTCACACGATCGTCCCTTTGTATCAAAACCCAGGCCTAAAATGGATCTAAAATGACATTTCCTTCCTCTTAGAGTCTATTTTCTGTGTTCATTCCTACATTCAGCATCACCTTTGCCCAATGAGGGCATAAATGCAGGGGAACAAGGCAGCTGGCTGCTCTGTGCTGGGCAAAACCCTGGGACCAGGCAGGAACATCACTGGTTGATCCAGAGCACACCACAGCACTTGTAGTTAACACAGCCTGGCTGCCATCGCAGTAACAAACTCAATGGCAAAGGGAAAATGCATTCAATTAAGGGCTGTCTTTGTACAAGGGACCAATTGGAAAGTAATGTTATCCTGGAGGAACCCAATCCAGCTCCATACCAATAATTTGTAAAAGTAACTTGAAAGTGAAGATCAGCAACTCTATTTTCTAAATGCAGAGAAATTACCCAAGAAGGAATTTGTCCTGGTTTTCTGGCTAACACTTTTCCCTCTAAGTTCTCTGCCAGGTCTTGTATACAACTGATCATGACTGACATATCTCATCTGAAAGACAGGATTTACAAAAGCACCATGTCCTTGTCACAATCACAGAGCCCTGGTAAGTGGTGGACTTATGGGGAAAGAATAGGAAAAATCTGTTTTTCTACATTTTCTTTGCAATCACTTTACTCTCCTTATGACAAGCACTGCTCAGGAGATATTTAGATACTTATTTTTTGTTTCATACAGTAAAAGTGTTTAGGATATTGCTGTATTTCTATTATTGAGGCTAATGGAAAGTTATTTCTAAAATAGTTAAATTTTTTTGTCCTGCTGTGCTACAGGCCAGACATATTTTGGTGGATTTTGAGATCTGCAACTTTTATGAAAATATCATTAATTGTCAGTGGTATGATGGATCCGAGGCCCAAAGATCAAATTTCTTTTCTCCAAAATGGAAACTGATGTGTCAAGGAAAACCAACTCAGCATGACACTGCCATCTGAGAGGGGTTATGGACAGGGAAAATGCTACTACATTTGTCAATTTGTGGTCCTGATAAAGCTCTATGTATTTTTTTAGTCTGGTTATTAATTCCAGCACTGTAACTTCAATTATCATGTCTGTTAAATATCCTCTGCAGTTCATATTTCTGCACCGCTTTAATAAGATGAGATTCAAACAAAAAAAAATGCAGAACAAATTAAAGAAAACAGATTGTGTATTAACAAAAATATAGTGAAAACTCCTCCTTATAGCTTTTACAAACCCCTATTTATATCAGAGAGTTGGAAATTATTTACGTTTGCATTTGTCCATTATCTAGTAAACTGAAGTGTGGCTTCAGTGCTGCATGAAATACAAATTTTGAACTAAGCTGTTCAAGATTAAACTGACATTTTAGATAATATTCTGTGACATACAGGGTAAAAACACAGCCCCAGCTCTTGTGAGATGCTGAGAATCACTGATTTCAATGGAAATCGGGGGCATTTGGACTCACTATTAATCTTCACTTCTTGCTTCTTGCCATGTTTATACCAGCCCATCAAAGCCTGTGTCAGCTCAGACTGGAGTCAAAATCAAACATGAAAAGAAGATGACAAAAATGCAAAAGGACACACTGGTGCTGAAGTTCATTTGAATTTCAAAATAAACCTTCTCACCACCTGAGCTCTGTTCAGTACTGGAGTGGGAAAGTAAGAATAGAAAAAGGTGTATGATAGAGTGACATTTTTGGGATTCAGAAGTTCAGGATTACCTGATTGTACCCAGCATGAACATGCTGTGTGACCATGAGTAAGTCTTTTTTATTTTCCTTTCTGTAAAAATCTGCAAAATGTCAGGTGGATGGGAAGTTTAGGTGACACTAGCAGTGCATTCCCACATCCTTCAATAAGTGGGAGAAAGTGCAGCAGTTGTACATGAAATGTACAGCTATTTGAGGAAAGTTCTCCACAAGTTCAATGCATTTTGACCTTATGCAACATACAAAATCATACTCTAGAATACATGGAGTGAACACATTCATACCTTGGTGGCCAAGATCCTGCAGAGCTGGGAAAGAAAGTTCCCTTTAACCAGTCACAAATTTCCAGAGGTGCAGATGGGCAGAAAGAGCGTGGGAGGGGCTGTAACGTCTCGTTAGCATTTTCTGGTTTGTTGTAAAATCTTCTGTGCCATTTGACTTGCTTGTATTTGCAGAGCTCCTCCCATTGATTTGGGAGCATCCTTTTAATCTTCTTTTAATGATACAGACAAGTGAAGACAGAAAATCAGAGCTTTGTGGATGGTGTGAATGGCTACATCTGGGGACGTGTGGAAGAATGAGTGTTTGCATAGCTGGAAGATAACGTACTGCTTCACATAATTTATCAGGGAAATCTGAGACCAAAGTTGTGGGGAGGAAGAATAAATATGGAGCTCTTGTGCCAGATATGATTTCAACAATATCACTTTAATTATAAATGCCACATAAACAACGGGAGAATCACAAGGGCAGCAGTATCAGCAAATGCATTCATATGAGTCCTGATTTAGCACTTCTGGCACTTTTGCAGAGGATGCTTTGTCTTTGTTGTTGCTGTGGGAATAAAGAGAAGGGGAAATAATAAGAGCCTCCTGAATTTCCTCTGATTAATGACCTATATCTTTTCCTGTCTACTAGCAAGAGTTAAAAAAAACCTGCTAGACATAACAGTCTGACAACAGAAGGGAATGATCGGGGGAATTTTATATCCTCATTAGCCAATTGCAGAACAATTTCTCTGATGCTGCATCCAGATGACTCCTTTTTCAAATAGCTTAAACCAGTGACAGTACTGTACAAAATTTGAGGCCAGAGAGCATTACATTGTTAGAGAGTGGCCTCCTGTATAACCAGGCTGAACACTTTCTCCCTACTGCCTTACAGTAAGCCCAATAGCTCTTTTTGAATATAGAGACTTTCCTAAATGCCTTCAGACCTGATGTGAATACAATGAAAGAAAAAACATCCCTGCGGATTTTTAGCAATGGCCAAGCACACTCATCATTAAGAATCCCATTTAAATTTATCTGCATTGGTTCCTGGCATGACTTTTCCAGAATGGCTGAAGACATAGTCCTCAGTATTTTTTCCTATTAAGGGATGTACACTTTGTAGTTAATTTGCCTCTCAAGCTCCCTTTTCATACACTACAGAGAGCAACCTTTTGAAGAATTAGGTCAAGCAATGGGAACAGCTGGAATAGCTCAGCACCATAACTAGAGTATAAAAATACTGAAAATCTCTTCACTGAGAAGCATTTACTCCCACACTCAGATATTTCTGTGAATCTGTTATGCACATTCTCTAATATTTCAGGATTGTTCCAAAACATGTTGCTATTAAAATATGTGGAACCGTTCCATACCAGGCACGCATGTCTCTGGGGTAAAAGCATGGCTTTGCCCCTGCTCAATGTCCTCTCTTACTACCAACAAGATTTGCATTTTTCTTCACGGTGGCTTCCATTCACCTTTTCACTCTTTCTAAACCCAGATGGTTTTCAGGATTCAGTGATTTGCCAATAGATTTCCCTGCTTACTGTAGGGGGAATTGGACTAGATGACCTTTAAAGGACCTTCCAACCCAACACATCCTATGATTCTACATGCCTATTCTCTTGATATGGGCTAAAGTTTCTGTTCCTGCATATTAGGATGTATTGGCTGTATGAAAATATTTTCTGTATGAATGAGCTAGCATATTGAATTATTCAAGTGTCTCAAAAGACTGTCTAGCCTTCATCAATATTTACCGCTTTACCACTATCATCCAAAGTTTCTGTCAGGAATGAGCTCAGGATTATATACAGATCACAAAATTTTCAGTAGTATTCAGTCTACTAGCAACGCTTGCAGGATATTCCCCACTGAAAATTAGTGTTTAAAATTTGACTCCTAGACAACACTGAATCCATTCTAAGATGTATTTTACTGATACTGCACTCCATAGATTTTTTATCATAATGGTGTCTGTTACTAAGGAGGCTGGATGTATCATAGTTAGGTAGCTATTTTTATTAACTAAATTTATAAACTTATCAAAAAAGGAAATTATATGTCTTTGACCAGATATACTTTCCATGCTTTAATGATATTAATGATGCTGTCAACTTTTACTTCATTAAGAAATGAATCCCATGAAGCTTTCAGATTGATGTCAGACACAGTCCACATATAATAACCTGGGTCATTCTGCTCACAGTATGAATATTAGCGCAGTATTAGTGTTCTTCCAGTCTGGAGGAATTTTCATGGCATATCAAGGCAGACATATGGGTCACACATCTCCATCACTAGCTTTTGCTCATCGGCAACCCCGCAGCTGGTACCAAATCCGCAGAAGTTTTTAAGGAAGTCATTGCAACTCTCCAAATCATTGAAAATAGCTATGACTAAATTGTTATACAATCTTCTCTTTCCAGGCAAGGTGCACCGTGTTTCTGTATATTAAACAGTACAATTATCAAATGGTTGAGCTGTCATTCTAAAGCCAGATTAATTTCCTGCAGCGTGACACAAAGAACTACAAATTCCTGCACTGCTATCTACATTTCCCCCCCTGTGTAATGGCTGTTTCCTGGAACCTATTTTGTTTTCAGGGGTTTCATTAAATCCCTTAATGCTTTCAGCAAAGTTCCAGATCACAGCTCATCAGATGAGCAATTGGTAGACATACTTGATAATGACTTACACTCAATATGAAAAAAAACCAAACCCACAGATAAAATATGTTCCAATTTAATTAGAGACTTTTTTTTTAGACAATGATTCGTCAGTATTAACTCACCTCCCTTCTTCTCCCTGAAACAATCTATTGGATATTAGAATCAGAAGGGAAGAAGAAATAGAAAAAATAAGGGAGTAATCACCAAGATTCTGGAGTTTTTTAGGAACAATTCGTGACTGAGAAATTTGTGGAATTCTGAAGGAAACACTGTAAGAATAAAACGCCCCCCCTTTTTTTTAGAATTTTAGAAGGCTGTTATCACATTCTAAAAACGTAACATTTTCATAAACAATGTGCAAAAAATACATATATATCATGAATTCAAAACTCTTGTACAGATTTTCAAAAGACATCAGAGATTATTGTGACCCTCTAGGCTGACCTTCTACAGTATATACAGGACTTCCAAGAATATATTACTGTCTCTTGCTTGTCTCTGTCTGGTATCAGTTGGTAAAGATCGAACATCTTAAAAAGAAACATCCAGTGCTGATCTACCTTCTCTGTGCGATATTCCAGTTTTAATTATCTTCCCTGATAAAGTTTTTATTTTGTTCCTGGTGTGAATTTCTTTTACCTTAACTTCCAGCTGCATTTTTATATACAGCTCTGAAGATCCTTCATTAGTAGCATTTTCTTCCCTTTGTTGATACTTTTGAACTGAAAACAGACTTTCCCTTAACCTTCTCTTTAATAATACAAATAGATCGACATATTGAATGCCTTGCTACAAGGCATATATTTCAATGCTTTAATCATTCTGGAGACTTTCTTCTCTGGGTTATGGCCAAGTGCTCAGTGTTTCTCTTGAAGTACAGGTGCCTAGCAGAAATTGCACTACTGTTACGTATATTTTTTCTAGTTTGGGTTGGTATCCCTTTTTTTCTGCACTCAAAGTGTGTATTGGTACCACACCTATGGTCATGGCCTGCACTCAAGTTGTTATCAACCGCAACTCACTTTTCAGAACCTATGTGGCTTTCCCATATAAATCTCCAGATCCCTTTTATCATAAAATATGGCTTCTACTTGCCCATAACAAAACACATACAGGTTATTTTTACTCTCCTTTGTAAGCAGTCAAGACCTATCTATCAGGACTATATATTTTAGTCATCCAAATGATGAGACATAAGCGTGTATTTTCTTCTAGATCATTGACAAAAAGGTCAAGCTGAAGAGGACCAAGACCTGAATCCTTTTGGTCCTCATTAAAAAGATACTTATTTGAAGCTAATTTAATACTGTTAATAATGATCCAAGATAATTGTTCCTTTTGTTCCTGCTATGTTGAAAAAAATGTCTCTCTGGTGCCCTTCCTGCAGCTGGCTGCTCATTGATCCATGTTCGGTTTTCCTTTTCTTACCAATTTTTGAGAATTCTTACTTCTTTTTTACATCACTTTCTATTCAGTTGCCCTCTCTCTGAGCACACGCACATGTGTGTGCACAATAATTATTTGCATCTATTTCTAGGCTAATTTTCTGATATCATACCTTTCTGGTTTTGAGTGTAGCTTTTTCTGGGACTAGTGAACAATCACAAATAGCTCCCCATTACCTTGCACATTCTGCTGTCAGTCTTTCTTCTGAATGATGTGCCTCACAATCAAATTGTGCAGTCCAACTACAAAGCCAATAATAAGCCCAAAAGGAAATAAATATTATAGTGGAGGTGAAGGACAGAATTGAAAAGGGAAAGGAACAGGTCTACTTAAGTAAGGAACAAAACCTGCCAATTACGATAAAGTGAGCAGCTTGCCAGTGAAAAGAAAATGAGAAAGAGGGAGAGCAGGAGCCAAGAAGAGTTGTCACAAGACAGATGATTGGGCAAGGAAAGCTCCAGTCATACCTGGAAATAAATAATAATTAAAAAAAAAAAATCTCAAAATAACTACAAACATATCCCCCTTGAAAAGGAGAAAGGAGCTTAGTACCTGAAATGAGACTTAATCAGCTAAATGCATGTTCAGGACCCCTAAGGCATAGCTGTATGCTTTTCAGACTCTGAGTAATATCAAAATATCATGAATGTCAACTCACATTCTAATGGAGGCTCAGTTAATTGGCAAAATATGTCTGAAGTAGTTTTAGACCAGCTTACATCACCCCAAAGGCCAGTAGAAAATTATATATGCAAAAATATACAAGCTGGGGTTTTTTGCCTATACAGAGCTACGCATCAGGAGCATTTTGCTGATGTGTATAACAGCATACCTACAGGAGAAAGATGCTTTGAGCCCAGGGCTGGTTGAAACGCCAGCTGGTAGATGCCTTTTCTGTGACATACAGACTTGGGTCAGATGCCTGACATATGGGTTTAGGTACCCTGCTTGAGACTGCACTGGCCATAAAGCCTGAGATGGACACTTTGCAATCAGAACACATACATTGATATGTCTGAGTAAATGCTTGAGACAAATTATGAAGAAATGTAACAAGGATAATAGTTAGTGTTGCAAATAGCCAGGAGCCGTGACATCGCTGCACTTTGTTATACTGAAAGAGCTTTCTAATGAGAATGAAGTGGGCATCATTTAATCAGCTTAGTTTTTCTTAGCAAGCAGATTAGCCCATTGGGACCAGCCTGCTTGCATAGTTTAATAAAGTAAATTATAAACAAGAATTATATTCAATGATGTTGCAACCTATAAATTTAAATAAAAAAATGAGGTTGAAGTTTGAAGAGAAGGTTTGGGAAAGCTTCATCATTTACTCCATCTAGTATTAAAACCTTAGATTTACTGTTTTTAATTAAGCATCCTAGCTGTTCCCCAATCTGCTAAGACATCCTTTGTCTGTCTTAACATCCTGACAGCAAGATCATCAGTCTACAAAGAGGCATCATCAGTTCACAGGGAAAGATATTAAAATAAGGTATTATTGTGTCTCTTGCTTTTTACAGAGTTAATGAAATTTCATTAAGAAGAAAACTAAAACACACACCCCCACACACTCCCGCCCCCATTCCACACACCCCCACACACTCCCGCCCCCATTCTTGCAAAAAATCCCACACTGTAAAAAGAAAAGGGGAAGGGAACAAAACTTTTCCCATAGCATAAAGAAAAACTACTTGAACTTGTAAGACTTGAAAACGAATGGAGGACACTGTGCATTGAAAAATTCTCAGCATCTCACAAGGTTGAACTGAAGCAGAGATGCCACTGTACTATACAGATAGCTTTGAAGATAGACAGGCCAGCCTGGCAACTGTATTCTGGTTCAGCCCCAGAGGAAATACATAAAAAGTTGAATACTGTGTGCAGTTCTAAGTTTCTTAATCTCCAAAATGATGCTCTGGTGTTGGGAGAAGTTCAGAGAAGAGTGTCACAGAGGATCAAATCACAGGAAGTCTCCCATAGTTCTGGCTGAAAGAAGAAGTAGGCCAAGATCATTCCTCTGAAAAGACACAAATTGGAGTAAGGGGAAATAACCCGGATGCAGAAAATCATGACGGCACAAAAAGAGTGAAGATGGAGCAACTGTTTCTTCCAGTAAAAGAAATAGGAGCCTACAAATACAGCTAACAGAAACTTGGTGCAAAACAAAACTAGAAAGTTGTTCATGCAATGAATGGTAGGCTTGGGACACCTGCTGTGAAGAGAAGCCGTAAATGCAAAATGTTTGCATAGATTTAGGGGCAGGCTGGACAAACACATATAGAGATGTCCGCTTTCATTCAGTAAATGAAGGAAAACGCATCAGACTCGGAAGATTCTCTACGTTGAAATAGTTGGGAACCAGGAGATTACTTGAGGTATCGAATTCTCCTCTCCTGTCCTCATTATTCTCTGGCATTCACTTGTAGCCAGAGACAGGATACTGGGCAAGTGGAGCCCTTGATCTCCACCATGAACAGACATTTCTATTTTCATTAAAGTGGATAAACTCACTGATTTAAAATTGGAAGAAGACTCCTGAAAAAAACCACCTATAAAGTGGTCATTCATTTCCCCTCATTACCTGCATCATTAGGGACCCTGATACCTGTTTTCCAAGATAGCCAGCCCTTCTTTGATCACCTATATCGTAATGAAACATTGAACCTGGAGGGAAAAAAAACCTCTGGAGGAAAAGAAATTTTAGAAATCTTTTTGCGAAGTTTTAGCACAGCTGGTCCCTGATCTTTGACTGGGCAGTTCTTTTACACAGGCCATCATAATTAGCAGGGGAAAAAAATGAAGAAAAGAACCCTCATTTCCTAATCTGTTGTGGCTTGGTTGAATTTCAGAGAAAAGTAAAGGATCTCAGCACAAGCTGCCACCCGAATCAGCCTTAATACACTAATACCCTTTAATGAGCCAGCCAAAGAGATATTTAGGAAAAGGCAGTAGTTCCCAAAGGCTTATTCAATAGTAACCAGCACTTCTTTCTTCTCTCTTCTAATTTTCAGCAATAGTGCACATTTTACCCACCTCCTTTCACTGCCTTAGAGGATACTGTAATTTGGGATTTTAGGAGTACCCGCTCAGCACTCCCTGCCAATGACCAGCTGTCTACTGTGTGGAAGGCAAACGTCTCCTAGCATTTCATTTTTTGCCTAACAGAGTCATGGACAGGTGATTACTACTTTTTTCCTGCTTTGGTTAGGAAAATCTGGATCCCAATTACTGCAACAACTTGGAATGAGACAAAATGTGCATACTTAAAAAAATACTTTGTCCCTATAACTGTGAGACTCAGCTGTTTTTTTCTGAGACCAGAAGTATGAGGTAAAGCACAGAATATATTTAATAAGTTGTTATCAAGAGGTTTGGTGGGATGCAGGTCTCCTTTCCTTTGCAGGTGTTTTCTGGAGCACCTCTCCTATGAAGACAGGCTGAGAGAGTTGGGGTTGTTCAGCCTGGAGAAGAGAAAGTTCCAGAGAGACCTTATAACAGCCTTCCAGTACCTAAAGGGGGCCTACAAGAAAGATGAGGAGGGACCTTTTGTCACAAGAGTACAGTGATAGGATGAAGGGTAATGGTTTTAAACTGAAAGATGAGAGATTTAGATTAGAGAAGAAGAAAAAAAATCCTTACTCTGGGGGTGGTGAGACACTGGAACAGGTTGCCCAGAGAAATTGTGGATACCCCATCCCTGGGAGTGTTCAAGGCCAGGTTGGCTGGAACTTGAGCAACCTGGTCTAGTGGAAGGTGTCCCTGCCTGTGGCAGTGGTGTAGAAACTAGATGTTCTTTAATGTCCCTTCCGACACTAACCGTTCTATGATTCTATGATTCCTTGTCCCTGCTGCACCAGTCCTGTCCCCTGGCCTGCTGGGGAACACTGGAAGCTGATTCCAGTGGGCTACAGCCCATTGCAGCCCCAGGCAGGAGTCACACGCTGGACAGGAGGAGCAGGAACTGCCTGGGCGCTCAGGGCACTGCTTCTTCACTTGCCTTCAGCCTCCCTCTTGCACTGGCCCCCTATACTATTCTCTTTTTTTCTGTAATGAAACAGCTCCTAATATCTAACAGCTCAGCTGAAACTCACTGGATGCCATCCTTGGCTGTGGAAACCTTTGGTTAAACCTCTTACAATGCACTTAAACAATTTCAGTCAAAAAGTCTGCAATGCAGTGAAACTGGGGACAGGATAAAGTAAAAGGAATTTAATATCAAAGGTCTTCTTGGCCCCCTGCATCGCACAAGGAAAGGAGAGGGCTTCTGCTACTCTTTTGCATGGACAAGGAGGTGCACTGGCATTGCTGTAGGGCTGAGGGGAGCGGGGAGAAGGTACAGTCATTGCTATGCTCACACACACACGCCACTACCTGCACACAGAACATAGCTCCGGGTCCCTTCCTCTGGGAAGGGATTTACATTTTGTTGCTTCAAATGCTTATAAATAAAACCCAATAATCTGTTTTGACTCTTACAAAAGAGAGCTATTTAAATCTCTCTTTTTATGAGGTTATCAGAACTGCACAGTCAATATTAGTATATTGAATTGGCGCTAAGAGTAACATTAGTTGACAGAAGCCCTGTCACAGTTTCCTCAACTTCTAAAGAAAAACTTTAGTAAAACATGTAATAAAACAGATTAGTGGTATAACATAGTCTCTAATAAGCTGCTATAACTTGGCTCTCTGGTATGTATTATCCTGCTGCAATTATACTTGCTGCAGCAGTATTTCCTTAGGGCAAATCCTCCTGCAAAAGCCATGAGGGGGTTATATGTCGATAGCAGAAATGATGTTATTTTTACTGCACTGTGGGATTTTCTAAATGTTTCCCCCTGTTAAATAGAAATTAATTCTCCTAGGAAAAAAAGTAAGACTTGAATAGGACACGGAAACTTTTCCGACTCTTTCTGTCCTGTAGTTGTTGAGATCATAATGGAGAAAAAAGTCACAGGCACAATCTATGAATTTTGACAATTTAATGAGGAAAACTTTTCTATTTTCATGATAAACAAAAACTTAAGACCTGGCGTTCACACTAACAAACAATGCTTTTTACAGAATGGTAAATCACTGCACAATCACTGCAAATGATGTAAATGGTGCCACTTAGACACTTGAGAAGAGATCAGTGCATAGCTCCATGTGCAATATGGGACAACGTCAAGATGATTGTGCTTAAAGAGATAGCATTTTTGCAACACATAATGAAATATTGCAGTTCATTTCTCCCAGTGAAATACCTCTGTTTTTCTCTTCTGTGCTAAGGTATTTCACCCCTAAGGAGCTGAGGACAATTGGGTTCATGCATCCTTCAGTACTATAACTTCACTTCCCCATCAATAACAATATGGCACAGCTGGGACAGATGAGTTTACAGCTCAGCCATACTGACCTATGGATGCTGTGTGAGCCTTTGAGGACTGTTGACACCCACCATAGATTAGGACATCTCCAAGGTCCCTGTTTTCTGAGTGAGGCAGTGTCTATGCAAGACTGACAGAGAAAAAAGCTAAGTTCTGCACCTGGCCTATGCTGTGTGTGCAGAAGTAGCTGAGGAATTAGGCTGACAGTTCAGAGGAGCCGAAAAGGGCAGAATGTAGTTTTCCTTCAGTTGTCTGAGTCTAGAGTTCAATATTTGGAGCTAAAAATGTATATGGGATCTGTCAGAGAGAGAACATTTTCCCTGGAACTGGAAGACACTCTTTTTCTTTATTCTTGTGTATAGCAGAAATAATATCACTTAATAAACATGGAACCTGTGAAGGTGAATTCATTAAAAACTGTGAGGTGGACAGACAGTGATGTAATAACATGCTCCTGAGCTATTTGAGGTGGCTAAAAGGAGGTCACAAGTATCTGGAGGGAGAACTTGTTAAAAAAGTGCATAACCTGTCGTTCACCCACATTGGAATATTTTGAGGCAATGAATCAATTTTTTCAAAATTTTTGTGGGGAAGCAAAACATTTCAGTTTGCCTTTAGGATATGTTAAACCACAAATTATGATATCAGTATATTAAATATATTTTATTCTATCAAAAAAATGACAGACTTTAACTGTTTGTCCCAGTGTAAAATGAAAACAAACTTTGGAATTGTCCATGTGTTCCCAATGGTAGAGAGAGTCTATTTTTAGCTTTACCTGGCAGATGTAGTGGAGGTCTTGGCTGAGGCAGAACAGTGACTTCTTGGAGATCTATCCATGCTCAGCTGCAATAAAAGTCATGTCAAAAGCTAAAGGTTTTACATTCATGTACTCTGCCAAGCTCAGGCTCCCTGGGGAACTGGAAAATATCTTAAGCTCTATGTGTAAGTAGATACAAAAGTCTTTTAATGAAAAGTTCATGAAGAAAAACATCTGCAGCCAAAGCTGTCAAATGCATACACTCTTCCTAGAAGTGACACTTCCTTGCACCTATGACTCTGGGTTACCAACTTCCAAATATCTGGTGCAAAGCTAGAGGAAAAATGGAGCTATGCACTTTGTATCAATATGCTTATCATTTCTCAGCATGAAAACAGAAATGTAGAGAAAAAGCACTTGGCATTAAACCTTGAAAAGCCAATGTCTGCTCTGGAGCCAAATATGGAAAGTTGTTGATTTGGCTTTGTGCAATTTTGGAGAAGTCTGCATTTCAGTACCTGAGAAGATACTGGGACATATTATTATATGACTGATTTATAAGCACCTGGAGAATAATAAGGTGATAAGAAAGAGCCAGCATGGATTTATGAAAAACAAATCATGTCAAACCTATCTGATTTCCTTTCTTGATAGAGTAGAACAGTCGCTGTGACTTCCTCAGCAGGGCTTTTTGACACAGTCCTGTATAATGTTCTCCAACGTTTCATAGCACAGTGTGAGATGGCCTGGTTGAAATAACTGTACAGTGGATATGTTGCTTGAAAAAATATAGTCAAAATGATACACATTCTTATCAACACTCTCTATCAAACCAGACAAGCATTTTATATGGGCTCCTACAGGGGGCTATCTTGGGCCAGTTCCGTTCAATAATCTCATTAGGAGTTCAAATGATGGAATAGCATACATACCAATTTGCTGGTAACACCAAGCTGGGAGTGGCTGCAAGCTCTGTGGAGGACAAGTTTAGAATTTGAAATGATCTTGACAAATCAGAGAAATGGCCTGAAATCAATAACATGAAATGAAATAAAGACAAGTACAAAGTACTGCATTTAGGAAGGAAAAAATCAAATGCACAAATACAAGCTTTGCGATAGATATTGAGAAGGATCTGGGATTACTCTGCAGAACAGGATCTGGAATTACAGTGAACCACCATCTTAACAAGAATCAGAAGCAAGAAACCGTTGCTTAAAAAGAAAAATATAAGATGTATTGGTGGGAGCGTCAGATAAGCTATTGGAGTTAATAATCTGGCTGTTCTCATTGCTGGTGGAATACTGTGTCCAGTTCTACTTTCCTCCTTTGAGAAAATATTGTCCACAGAAAATGCAAGAATGCAAAAATTCAAACACCCTTATGTCTAAGGAAAAGCTCAAATACATAGTTTGCTTTCTTTAGAAAATGGAAGATAGGGGGAATATAATAATGGTCAAAAATTAAAAAAAAAAAGACTTTAAATTGGACAGTGATTAACTATATTTCTTTTCTATCGAAAACAAGACAATAGTTAAATTTGCAGTAATGCAAAATTATTTTATCACAGAATCGTCATGGTTGGAAGGGACCTTGGAGATCACCGATTCCAACTATACACATGCAAAAAAAACCCCTACAATCTCAGCCACTAAAGCATGCCCTGACGTGCACATCTATATGTTTCTTAAGTACCTCTAGGGATGGTGACTCCACCATCTCCCTGGGCAGGCTGTTCCAGTGCCTGGCCACTCTCTCAGTAAAATAATTCTTCCTAATATCTAATCTAAACCTCCCCTGCTGCAACTTCATACTGTTTCCTCTAGTCCTGTCATTATTCCCTTGGGAGAAGAGGCCAATACCCACCTCTCTACACCCTCCTTTCAGGGAGTTGTAGAGGGCAATGAGGTCTCCCCTCAGCCTCCTCTTCTCCAAACTAAACATGCCCAGTTCCCTCAACCTCTCCTCGTGTGACTTGTTCTCTAGACCCCTCACCAGCTTGGTGGCTCTCCTCTGGACATGCTCCAGCAGCTCAATGTCCTTCTTGTAGTGAGGGGCCCAGAACTGAACACAGCCCTTGAGGTGAGGCCTCACCAGTGCCCAGTACAGAGGCACCATCACTGCCCTACTCCTGCTGGCCACGCTGTTCCTTATACAGGCCAGGATGCCGTTGGCCTTCTTGGCCACCTGGGCATACTGCTGGCTCTTGTTAAGCCAGCTGTCCACCAACACCCTCAGGTCCTTTTCTGCTGGGCAGCTTTCCAGCCACTCTTCCTCAAGCCTGTAGTGTTGCCTGGGATTGTTATGACCGAAGTGCAGAACCTGGCACTTGGCCTTATTAAACCTCATACAATTGGCCTTGGCCCATTGATCCAACCTGTGCAGGTCCCTCTGTAGAGCCTTCCTACCTTCAAGCAGATCAACACTACCACCCAGTTTGGTGTCATCTGCAAACTTACTGAGGGTGCACTCAATCCCCTCATCCAGATCATTGATAAAGGTATTAAACAAGACTGGCCCCAAAACTGAGCCCTGAGGGACACCACTGGTGACCGCCTGCCAACCAGATTTCACCCCATTAATCACAACTCTCTGGGCACGGCCAGCCAGCCAGTTTTTTACCCAGTGAAGAATATGCTTGTCTATGCCATGATTCACCAGCTTCTCCAGGAGGAACATATATATTTGGAAGCACTTTCCAGTTCTTGGGCCAGTAAGACACTGGAAAAAACTTTTAAGGAAAGCTTTTACATAACCTTCACTGAAGGTTTAAGAGGTTAGACATGTCTCTTGGGAATGGTGTGAAAATACTTGGTTCTGCTGTAAAGGGTTAGGCTTAAAAGTTGTCTTGGAGTTTCTTTCAGTCTTACAATTGTATGATTTTTGGGACGCTTTTCCTGATAGTTTGCCTACATTTTAAAATGTGTACTCTATTGTCTTTCATTCTGCATAATTCTTTTCTTAACAGATACATTGCTACATTTACAACAAAAGACGTTTTGATTTAGGGATCTCACTGAAGGCAGTGTTGGAAATCCTGCTGACTCTAACTGCCGCCCCAAAATGTTTTCTTCAGAAGAAAATTTCAAAATTTCTTTAGTTTAGTAACAGTGAAAGGCTGTGATTTAAGCTCTCTTCAGAAAATATATAATGTGATCTCTGCTACCTGACTCCTGCTGGAGAGCAGATGCTGGTATTTGTATCAGACAAAGCTGCGTTGAGCTAACTCTTGTTAGGACTCCTAATGGTCCATATATTATTTAGAGTGCAACAGACTGTTTATCTGGTGCTGTTAACTGGTTATATTTCATTTGCTTCACATCAAGTAAAAAAAATAATTCATATTTTTCATTACACCGACTCCCTAGGTTAGTCGCTTGGTCTAGGCTAATCCTGTTAGATCTGCAGCTTGGCAGAGGCGCTTCTGGCAAGGGAAAGTCCAGAGACAGGACAAAACTCTGTTTGTCCTGCCAAGCATGGTCTTGGCTGAGATTACAAGGTTATTAAATACTGTATAAGCAGCCAGCAAAGTGCAACGACCATTGCACAGTTCTGCAGATAATTGGCTTGCTAGCAATGCTGTCCCTGGCATGGAGAGAACCTGGATTGTGCACAATATTCAAAACAACAATAGGACACCCCACAGGACTCCCACACCATGACAGAGCATCAAACCTTATCTACAGTCATACCTAAAATTCAAAAGATAATATGGGTGATTCCACCAAGAAATTCAGGCAGACCCAGTAATTTAGTAGGTACCAGCAAACCACCTTGCAACGTATCAGGTAAAACTTAGCTGCAAAGAACACAAATTCTACATCTATAGGCATTCAGAAGAATGCGACTTGTCCTCCCTCAAATGCATTTGGCCACAGCAATCTGATTTTCTCTGCCAGAAGCTGTCTTGCAGTAAGCACCTCTCCTGACACCTGGCTGCTCTCTGGAGATGAGTACGGACTTATGCCTGCCCCATCAATGAGTGCACCTTGGTGCCAAGCACACAAGGGTAGCAATGCTTAGGAACTTGGGAATTTCCTGGGAGTCGGTAGACTTCTTCCTGGAATTTGCCATAACTGTGTTAATATATTAAAGGCCTGCAAACCTTTTTTTCATCACTTTCCCTAGACCACATTACCCCGGGAGAGATTTGCACAAGCAGTTGCTACTTTGCTGTGTTTCAGATGGGCCTCAAGGCAACCTGAAATCCCATTTCAGTCAAAGGACTTTCAGCTGCAGAACATGCCCTCCTCTTCTTTGCTTTGCCAGATATAACAGTCCTCTGAGCATGTGACTTAGTCTGTCTTTTCTTGAGGCTGAAGCCAGTAGCTGAAGGTTTGGTTTTAATTTTTATCAATTCATTTGCTATATATACATATATCTATATTTATATCTATGTGTGTATCTTCAGAAGATCTTACCCCTCCCCTGTTTATTTTAACTTATGGAATAAGTAACTCTAAAAGTTTTATAAGTAAACATTGTAGATCCAATGTTGTGGTTTGGATAATGCGCTGCAGCTGGTCTGAAAGGAGATGGCAGTGCTGTGGTCCCCTGGGGTCCCCTGTAGCTCTCAAGGCTCTGGGCTCAGGGGTGGTCTGAAAACACACTCTTATGCCCAGTACAAGTGTGTTACTAGTTGGGTGTGCTGAAGCTGGTATTTCAGAAAATCCGATCTGCCTGTGTTTGTCAAGCAGAAACACAAGGCTGTACAGGTCTTTTCTTTGTATTCATATGTCAGCAGTCAGGAAAGCCCACAGCAACTTGGTAGGCTTGTTGGTTTGTGAGCAGCCCCATGAGGTTTATTGGTGGCATGGCTACACAGGCAGCGTGAGACATGAACCACGAAGAGGTATGCTTTTGTGTCCAGCTGTTTCCCAAAACGTCAAAGGCCTTCTATAAACTCCTCAGGGGTATGGATGTATGCTATGATAGCAGCCTTCCCGTGTGTACAGACCCAGCTACAACCTTGCTTATAACCCTTTACTTCATTAGCCTTTGAGGATTTATCAACCTTATCAAGTTCTTTTAAGTGAATTACTTGCTTTATTTTTTTAGCAGATGGCTGAGTGTCGTGTTTTAGGCCAGATTGGCCTATGACAGCAACAGATGCTCCCCACTGACTTTCTCACTCCAGGAGAAAAAGGAGGAGAGATAACAAGATTTACAAGTTAAGAATGAACTAAACTACTTTAATGAAATACTATTAATAAAATAAAAAAGGAAATAATAAAATAAATACTATATACAAAACAGTATCAAGCTCCCAGGGTGACATCACCGGCAGGCACTGGGGAAGTCCCAGACTGGACTCAGCAATGGATGGGAACTGGATTCCAGTTCTGGAGTCAGGAACACACGGAGTGAGATCAAAGGCAGGTGAACAGACTGGCATTCTCTTTGGATGTCAGTCATTGAAGAAAGAGGGCTGACCCTTTGATCCCTCAGCTTTTATACTGAGCGTGGGGCAGCTGGGGCGGAATACTCTGTGGGTCAGGTTTGGGTCACCTCTCCTGTCCGCTCCTCCCACAGGTGGGAACCCTCTATGCTTTTCCACTTCAGTTTTTTACCCAGTGAAGAGTATACTTGTCTATGCCATGATTCGCCAACTTCTCCAGGAGAATGCTATGGGGGACGGTGTCAAAGGCCTTACCAAAGTCCAGCTAGACAACGTCCAATACAGGCTGGGGGATGAAGCCTTGAAGTTATTGAGAGCAGCCCTGCCAAGAAGGACTTGGGGGTAGTAGTTGGGGCTAGTATTGGATGAAGAGCTGTACATGAGCAGGCAATGTGCGCTCGCAGCCCAGAAAGCCAACTGCAAAACCCCACCTGGAGTACTGTGTCCATCTCTGGAGCCCTCAGCACAGTGGGTCCAGAGGAGGGCCACAAAATTGATCAGAGGGATGGAGCGTCTCTCCTATGAGGACAGGCTGAGAGAATTGGGGTTCAGCCTGGAGAAGAGAATGCTTCTGGGAGACCTTATAGCAGCCTTCCAGTACCCAAAGGGAGCCTACAGGAAAGATGGGGACAGACTTTTTAGCAGAGCCTGTAGTGATAGGACGGGGGTAATGGTTTTAAAATAAAAAAGGGTAGACTTAGACTAGATATAAGGGATAAATTTTTTACAGTGAGGGTTGTGAAACACTGGAACAGGTTGCCCAGAGAGGTGATAGTTGCCCCATCCCTGGAAATATTCAAGGTCAGGTTGGACAAGGCTCTGAGCAATGTAATCTAGTTGAAGATGTCCATGGTCATTGCAGTGGGGTTGGACTAGATGACCTTTAAAGGTCCCTTCCAACTCAAACTGCTCTATGATCCTATAATTACGTATGGTTATCATATGACAGTTTATCAATGTCCCAGATGTCAATATTTATCTCAGAATATTAAATGTGACCTTAGTTTAACTCCATGTTTATTTTTCTTCTTCCTTTAAAACACAATGAAGATACTATAATAGCATTTCTTCATCCCAAATTTTTCATCTGTCACCCATGGAGTCAAAACCAGATGTGGGGGAACCCTTCTGTTCTGGTTTTATAAGAACCTGAAAAGTTATCAGCAGAGATAGAGAGACTATATAACCAAGCTTCAATAAAAACAAAGGCTGTAAGCAGAGAAACATACATGGATACAAGTTATATCAGAAAAGAGTCTGAATGGGAGTGAATGAAGGGACCTCACTTCAGGATGACACAAGATCATAAGATTCCCAATGAATCTAAGAATGTTGCCAAAAAGGTCACATGAAACTGATGAAAGTGAATGTAAGACAGTTGCTGTTAAATTAACTGATAGAAATGCAAGGCAGAAGGCTGCTGACTCTACCTCAGTACTACAGTCCTCTAAATCAAACAAATCGTAAGAGAGAACATGAACATCCCTATGGATATCTCATTCAAAAAGTTTCAACAGGAAATAAGAAAACAGATCAAATCAATGTTGTTGTATTAAGAGGGTAACAAAGAATAATACCAAATCAAAAGAAGATGCTTCTGCTGCACGTCACTGAAGCCCCATTAACTAACATAGAAGGAGGTCTCTAGGGTGGAGAGTTTCAAATAACCAGCTATAAACATTACATCTGAAACCAGAGAAAAGAATAATACCAAAAATATGCATAGAATGTATTCTCTTTAAAAGTTAGGACAGACAACTGCGCAAACATATAATGCAGAAAATAGGATAGAAATTGAAGTCTACTACTAACACATTCAAACTTAAGAAAAGCAACCACTTTTGTAGAAATCAGAAATTCCTCAAAGATAACTCTTTTCCAAACATTATACAACTGTTATGTGGAACTCGCTGCCACGAACTGCTCTTGAAAGCTTAGCAAGGGTTAGATACTTCTGCGAGGAACAGAGCAAGTGGGCTTTATTCATCTCTGATGAGCTGCCACATGATGAGGAGAGGCTCTGCAGTTGTAGCCGAGTCCTTACACGTCACAGCTGCGAGCTGCCTTAACAAGATTAACTGCTGCTGTAATACAGCAGGGTGAAAAACGCATGAAGCAGGTATGGATGCCTGCTTTCCATGGCTTGCAATGAAGAACAGAATTTGTCTATACATACAGTAGCACCTAGCCTCCTTTTTGGAGCTACAAAGCTTAAAACCAAATATGTTGTGCCAAACCAGTTTGCTGCTGGCCATCACTGGAAGCAAAAACTGGATACAATTGGTCTGATTGGATACAGTGCAACTCCTCAGGTTTCTGACAAGCATAGTTGACGTTTACTCTTTGGGGAGGAGATAGGAATATATAACCACTTAGTCATTACATATTCTCTTTGAAATTTTTTTCCTTCTAATATTCAGATTGCTGAATCCTGATGTGAATTTTAAATTAAGGAACTAGTGGTGAGAATGCATTTCTTTTTGTTAATGGCTTTTCCTTTCAAGCCACGTTAATGTTCGGTTGCCATGGTTTATCTGATTTTGTGAAGTACCCAGGGAGATATGACAATGATTGGGCGTTTAGAAATACACTTACAGATAGACTTAGATATCTGTGAAGGGTGGAATATTAACATTTTTCCATGTGGTCCTTCAACTCGGGAGGTGTGAGGAGAGAGGTTGGCAGTGAAGACCGAAACAAAAAAAGTTGTTGAGAACCTCATCCTTCTCCTTTGTTGTTACCACTTTGCCATTCTTGCTCATCAGGGGCTGTACACTTTCTTTAACCTTCCTTTTCTGGTTGACATACCTGTAAAAGCCCTTCTTGTTATTCTTAGCATCCCTTGCCAGGTTCAGCTCGGGCTGCGCCTTGGCGTTCCTGACCTTGTCCCTACATAACCGGGCAGCGTCCCTATACTCTTCCCAGGATACCCGATCCTGCTTGAACTGCTTGTGCAGTTCCTTCTTTCCTTTCACTTTGACCAGCAGGTCCTAACAGCCATGCTGGTCTCTTCCCTTTCTTGCTTGATTTCTTACACCTGGGGATCAAGAGCTCTTGTGCTCTGTGGAAAGCGTCCTTAAAGATCTGCCAGCTCTGTTCTGTCCCCTTGTCTCTGAAGACCATTTCCCAGGGGGTCCTATTGACTAACTCCTTGAAGTTTTGAAAGCTGGAGGTTTGCTTTCCTAAAATTCAGCATCCTGACTACGTTCCTTGCCTGACATGTATCCCTTAGGACTGTGTACACCACCAGCGCATGATTGCTGCAGCCCAGGCTGCATCCAAGCTTGACATCCCTGATGTCAGTGACTTGCATTGGTGACTATCAGGTCCAGTGTTGCATCACCTCAGGTAGGGCTGTCTATTTCCTGTTTTAGGAAGTTATTGTTGAGGCACTTCAGGAACCTCCTGGATTGTCTACAGCTTGCCATGTTACTTTTCTAGCAGACGCTGGGGTGGTTGAAATCCCCCAGCAGGAGGAGAGCCTTCGAGCGTTATGCCTCCTGTAGCTGGAGTAGAAGGCTTCATCAGTAGGTTCCCTTTGATCAGGCAGCCTGTAGTAGACAACAACCACAAGGTTCCCCTTGTTGTCTCAGTCTCTAATTCCTACCCATAAGCTTTTGACTTCCTCTTGGCTATTCTTTAGGGACATGTCTTCACACTCTATCCATTCTTTAACATAGAGGGCAACCTCTCTGCCCCTCCTTCTTTTCCTGTCCCTTCTGAACAGCTTGTAGCCATCAATAGCCGCACTCCACTCATAGTATTCATCCCACCAGGTTTCAGCCACTATGTCATAGCTCTCCAGCAGCACAGTAGATTCCAACTCCTGTTTCTTGCTCATGCTGTGTGCATTCGTGTAGAGTCACTCCAGCTGGGCTGTTGGCTGTGTCACCTTCTTAGAGGAACACCCCTTGAGGTGTTTCATGGGTGTTTTCCTGTTAACTCTGACTACCTCAGGAACCCTTAGATCATCTCCGTAAGACTTTGACTGTGATGCACTGTCCCCAGCATGCCTCAGGGCAACAGGTTGAAGGCCCTTATTAGCATCCTGTCCCTCTAACCCTCATATGTTACCCCACAGCTTGTCACAGACAAGCCTGATATTGTTATCCCCCTCCCGCTTCACATCTAGTTTAAAGACCTGTCAATCAGCCCTGCAAAGACCCTCTTCTCCCTTTGAGAAAGGTGTCTCCCATTTGATGTCAGCAAGCCTAGTGCCATGTAGGCCATGCCATTGTCATAAAAACCGAAATTGCGGTGGTGACACCAGCCACGGAGCCATGCATTAGTATACTGGATCCATCTGTTTCTTCCGATGTCACTGCCTGAAACTGGAAGGAGAATGAACTTTTGTCAGCATCGACAAGATTGCTCTCTCCGGAACACAGGTCTTCCTTCACCAAGTTGTAGAAGGGATGCTCTCAGCAGCCTTTTTTGCCACCATCTCACATTGGTCTCAGAGGTACCAAGATTTCCTGGACCATCATCAAATGTTATTAAATGCACTACAATAAGCCAAACTAGTGCAAATTAGGGCATGTGCCTGCAAGATGCTGTATCAGGATCTGGCTGGTGGTGCAAGCTGAAAAGCAGCTCGTTTAACAAGCTCAGTTCTCTACCTGGCCTTTTGCCTGCATATTTTGGAGAATTTTTACCTTCCCAAAATCCTCCTTATGTCAAGCTCTTGACATGTGCATTTGTGTCCCATGCAGCCAACTTGCTTTTGCTGCATGGACTTTTACCACAATGAATAACATGATCAATTGTCAAGCAAAAAATAGGATCCAGCCCTGCACACATGTACCACCACCTGTGGGAGTGCCACTGCAGAGCGAGTTTGCTCCTGCAAGGGAGTGGGCACCTTGCTTCTGGCCTTGCTATGCACTTGGCCTAGCTTGAAGCACTTAAATTGTGCTTCAGGCTCAGAGGAATAACTTGCATGGTTAAGCTACAAGCTTGTATTTTAGAGCATTATTGCTTGTGGCAGATTGCTCAATATCTTGCGGAATCAGTTCCACAAGGCTGCAGGCTATGCAGGTGAGCAGAAATGAGTAAAAGTGAGGTTGCTATACTTTTCTTTTGGTATAGACCTAAAACACTAAAGTGTACACATCCCAAGGGAATGGACCATATAGCCCTGGATGGGAGGTAATAAGCAACATTGCCCCAGGGGATGCAACAGAGTAGTATCTCCTGGTACTACTCGGATTGTACTGTCTAGGGATACCCAAAAGCTTGTGTTAGGAAACTGGCACATAAGTCTTCCCCCATCTGAAGGGTGAAATGCTCTATAGGGGCTTCTTTATAATAGGAGCAGGACCACAACCCTTTTGCACTATAAGGTGACAGTTAGTGAGAAATCAGTGTTGCAACTAACTAAGATGACTCTTTAGTATAATCAGGACAGCTATAGAAAGAAGAAAGTGTTTGTAGCAGGTTCCATGTGTGAAAGAAAGTTGTTCCTCAAGCTGACAAAAAAAAATTACTAAAAAAAAGTGGTTGAACTGGGAGTTTACACTTCAGTTTCAGGTTTGAAGAGCCAGAGGGACTGTCCCATCCCTATGGACAGGAATCAGCACCTAGCAGTCCCTGTGCTCATCAATGCAAAGAGGGTAGGCAAGGAGCACCAAGGGGGACTCAGGCAAAAGCTGAGACTGTGGACTATATATAAGGGCCAATCTCACTCCTCTCAAAAAGAAGAACATGTAGAGAGTCTTTGCTGTCCCTTGTCTTCCCCAGATCCCCACTAGCCCTGGCTACAGTAAAGCTAGGAGAAGGAAGGGGTAGGGAAGGTGTTTGGTGAGGCTGATCATGTGATTGCAGCGAACAGTTAACATAGAGTATGTGCAGTGACAACCCACAGGAAACACCAGGTATAGAAATATAGTATGGTAGCTGGGCATACACCTGTGGTGTATGAGCATATCCAACAGGGTCACTGGAGAAAGGATTGCCCACATCTGGCTCTGTGGTTCTCAGCCCAAGAGAGCTGCCAAGGGCAAACTGGTGGGCTGCCCAAACAAAGAAGGGCACTGTTTCTGTAATCCTTCCCCAAGAAGTGGAAAACAATGCATCTTTTTGTTCCTATGCCAACGTTATCCAGAAAAATCACCCCACTATCAAGACTGTCACATTTAATTGAAGAGCACATGTTTTTTTTAATGATCTCTGCACTGCACCCTGGGGAAGATTCCTGCTACCGTTACCTCTTTAGTCCAGAGACCGATCAGAGCAATCATGTAACCCTCCCATTGCCAATATGTCAACACTCCAACAAATGCTGTAGTTTATTAAAATACCATTATAGCCTTTTAGTGACTTTCAAAAATTAGGTCATCACCAGATCAATGCAGCTATGTTTACTTCATTTCAGGAATTGATTTTGCTGCTTTAGGAGGATAAGCAAATGGGTGATAGTAGTTGACTCTTTGGCATTGCAGCATCGAGTAGTTTGACTGTAGGCTGAACCAGTAAATCTCTGCATCTTCTGAATTTCATTTCTAGTCAGTCTTAGGGCAAAATTTTTACTCCCAACCTACAAATAACATTTTGCTTCTGTTACTGTTCTTTTATATGCCGAGAACTCCCACTGATATACAGAAAAACACAGAGTCAGGAGCCATGCTGCACATCTGAGAAATGGTGTTGCTCTCACGATGCCCTTACACTGTGTGAAATGCCTCTGTAAAAAAGTGGCACACGGCATTCAGGTTTGCCATTATTCAGCAGCTTCCATAAGATGTGTGGTCTGGTTTCAAGTAAAAAATGATCCAGTTACCAGCCCTGCACACTCAGACTGGGCTCGGGGATTCAAGCTGCCATCTTTCCTTCTCACATGCCATCACTAGTGATAAAGCGCCGCGAGTCATTTCAGTCCTCAGAGTCACTTGTGTACATCTGTGTTCCTGCAGTCCAGATGCAAAAATGTTAGGATTCAGTAAATGACTCAACTGTTGATGTGTTACAATGTCTTTAATATCCCATCATGGTGCTGGTTCTTCTGGGATAGCAGGAACAAAACTGTGCAAATAAAAAAAAAAGTAGTTTAACCACTCCAGTAAGCACTGATAACCCAAATATAGAGGCTGTGAATATGGGAAAGCATGGTATTATATACAGTTGCTTTTCAGAGCACTATAAGACTAGTGGCTGCCAAGTTGTTATATCATCCTCCTTGACTACGGCTTGTGCCTGTTAAGGATAGTTGTCTTCATCTTGTGGGTCTGTCATAGGGATAGATCCCTGGTCTTGTCTGGAGAGCCTCTGCTGCCTGCAGGGAGACAGGCAGGTGGGCTTTGGGGGTGCAGGCCACTTCTGGGTCAGGAGCATCCCCACATGCAGAGGCATCCTGCTGCCTTCCTGATCCACCACACAGTGCTAAGAGGCCTCTCCTGCAGCCATTTATCCAACAGAAATGAGACTTTTCATCTGACCTGTCCTTATTGTTATTATTTTTTATTTTGCCACACAATACCTGGAGGTACAAAATATATTAATTGGAAAAAAAATAGGGGTTTATGGCATTCTCAATAGCTTCCCATAAAAAAAAAAATCATTTCTCAGAAAACATAAAAGTCCTGAATCTCTCATAAATCACCCAAAGACACTTTTATTTCAAAGTAATTGAGAATCCAGAGCGTCTTAACCTTCTTTTAGCCCTGTTTTTCATCACATCTCCTACAGCTGAACATTACCCTATATGCCCTTGCTGGACCTTAACACTTGCTTTCCAGTAGTTTCCAAGGTAATACAGTTAATGCTTTCTTTAAATCTCTTCCAGTGGTAGTTCTTTTTTAATAAACCGCAGTCAGCTTTAGAAAGTCCAACTTTAACAGAAGTGATTCAATAGCTGCTCGTTTGCCGTGGTCTTCTTCAAACAGTGTTTGAAAGGGAGGATGTGGTGAGATAGATAATGGGATATACCGTCTTTTATTTCCAAGCCGTGAGCTTGTGATCAATGCTCTTGAGGTCACTGCTTTGAAAAACGATGTGAAATGTGCTTGTAGCCACCTTCATTTTCTTATGGCCCGCTGCCTACTGCAAAAATGCCTGCCACTGCAAAAGTTATGCTGCAGCCTGAGGAAGGGGCAGCGGGTGAAGACGAGAAGGGCAACACTTGCAGCCTGTTGTAGGACTTGGGACAGTGAATATGAAAGTATCTTCTGTTTTGGCTGGCTTTTTATTATCACCAAAACAGTTGAAAAGTAAACTGAAAATGTGGTCCCAGAGAGGAAGAATAGTAAAGAGATTTTCAGACGTATTGTATTTTCAAAATTTTAATAAACCATTATTGAGTTGACTGCAAGGCAGTCTCACTACTTTAGGAGACTGTCATTGTTTCTGAATATTTAAACTTAATATGAGAGGACAAATATCTTAACACCCTTTTCTTTTAAGGGTGGTGCTTCTAGCTCAGGCAAATGCTGAAAGATTTGGCAAAGCAGTGTGGAAAAGCTGTTGCTGAACAGCTTGAGCCATAGGTGCTCTGTGAGAATGACATTAATGCTGCTCCCAAACCTTAAAAAAAATCAGATGGAATATCTGATCCTCTGGGGGTCCTGAGGTATGCAACATGACACGCATTGTGCCTGCCCATGAAAGGACAAAGTACTTCTGTAGCACAAAGAGGTAGCAGAGACTTCTTGGACTGTCTGCAAGTCTAGGTCCACAGGTGCCACCTTTGTGACAAGCCAGAACTTATTTTCCAGCCCTGCCAATGTAACACCTTCAGACATGAGCCTTCCTGGAGCTGATGTGGAATGTATGGGAGTGAAGAGGCAAATTACAACCTGAAGGTACCTACGGCTTAGAAATTTGTCTCACTCAGTGCTTTCACTGAATTTTTAGAGTTGGAAGG